>JAGDQP010013720.1:0-25977 GCA_022664845.1 Lepisma saccharinum
GTCTTTATTAATTATAAAGCCAACGCCTGTCGCTTTTCCAGTTTCTGTTCCTTTGTAGTAGAACGTGTGCCCTGACGGTAGTTCCAACTGTTCTTCATTCTTCCTCCACACTTCTGATAGTCCTATGATGTCCCACTTAATCCTCTTAAGTTCATTCTGCAGTTCTTCTAATTTGTCCTCTCCTGCAAGTGACTTACAGTTGAGGGTCGCCACGTATAGGTCCGTTCGAGTTGCCGTGTCGGTGTCCTGGCAGTCTACAGTCCAAACCCGGGCATTTTGACCCTCTGACTTCCTGCAGGACTGACCGCTGCCGTTGCCAGCTGCATTCCGTCCTCCGGGTAATGAGGGCCTCCGAGGCTGTTTCCTTGCTTGTACCATCATATGTAAAGAAAGGAGGGGTGCTGACATTTGACTCACCACGCTGTCAGCTAATGCGGGTTGGTGAGCAGCCCATCCATGTTCGTTCGCCAAGCAGTTGCTTGGGTACTAACAGGCCCCACGACGTGAACGTATGGATTGGACATTAGGCGTCTACCCCGGTCGGTTCCCTTAAGTTTCAGCAAGAGGAATTAAGGGGTCTCCTCCCAGTTAGTGGCAGAAGCCTTTTGGGGCGACAGTCCCGGTTTCCCGGTCCTGTCCCGGTTTCCCGGCCATATATATATATATATTCAGCAGATATTTCAATTGGTAGTTTACAGATGGAGATAGTTAAGTATTGCACGGAACTGATTTATTTATTATCGCGAAATTAATTGTCATTTTCGTTACACATAACTGTAAACCAGTTCAAACGTTGCCGTCCCATTCTGCTGCGAAGGTGATACTTCGTGAGTTTAATCTTGAAATGTGCAGTTAGTTACCATCATGCATAAGAACACTCGGAGTCCAAGTATTTGAGATGTTTGCTTCCTTTAAGAGATCACCATAATCAAAATCCATGTGATACACATTAGTAAGTTTTTCACACTTTTTGTTTGGCTCAACAGAATCAATTGTTTTCAACTGACTAAAGAACGAAAATTGATTTTCAATTTATGAATAAATTTCTGCACGTTTTGTCAGGTGACGCATCAAAGAGTCCAGAACAGCGAAGGATGTTTCCACTCTGAACATTTTACCCTTGCTTAAAAGATTTTCTTGTTTTGATAAGTATACTTCTCTTTTGTCACCGTTTCTTGGGATCACTATGATCTAAATCTGGATATTCACTCTTGGCCTTCAATTAGTTTCGCTAAACGTGTTTCTAATATGCTGGGCAAACGAGTTCAGAGACTGCAAAAGCTTCACGGTAACAAGTATGCCCCTTTTACTATTGCAGGATCTTGCTTGCTTTGTTCACTCTTTCAAGAATGGCGTTCCAAAGTGTTGTCAGAAAGATCACTTCCGGGTTCTTCATTTTCTTGAGCAATTCTTCTGAATCTACCCTTATGTTTAATTTATGGTAAGAGTCACAGAATCCAGTGCGGTCTTTTTTAACTTTCTCTTAACCTTCATGCAGAGCAAGAACAGCATTAAAATATGACGACCATTTTGTGTCAGGCAGACGCTTGAGCACAACATGATCTTCTTCTAAAGATGTTACCAGAAGATTCCAACGATGCACAGAAGCCGAGGCTTCTACTCCCACCAAGTTGGGGCTATATGCAGCAGAGAAAATGTAGATAGCAATCTCATTCAGCTAACACAACCGTACTTGTAATCTAGTATAACATCCGGGCATATTTGAAGCATTCTCATAAGACTATGGCAGCTTAATAGCGGAATTTCGTTTCCATTCAGGAAACATACAACAATGTCAGCTAGATTTTGCGTTCCGTGCAAAACATGGGGATGAACTTGATGTTTACATTCTCCCCAGCACAAGTTTATCACTTACGGACACTATTAGCATAGATGATATAATACTTATATGTGCTATTTTAGTTAATGAAAAATTTTATGCAGTAAACAACATGGCCTAAATAGTTTGCTACCAACCAGTTATTTATTAAATGCAAGTCGTTAGCAGTAGATGGTATTTACATGAGCAAAGTGAACACTACATTACGTAGCAAACAGTTCAACATGTACGTCTCACGATCTTCTTTTGTTACATTTAGGAACTTGATTCTGAAATCCCAATCATATTTTACCTGTTATTACTCCACAATGGTCATTACTTATAAGGAAATGGCGTAAATACTTTTTCAAATTGAATGAAATATGATCAAATTAATACATTAGAAAATACAATGATTGCAAAAAGCATTTTGATTAGCATGCCTATTAGGGATGTGTTGAATTGGGGATCCCTGGCGATTGCCCACTGTGTTCGTGCATTAAGATGGCCCTGGGGGTGAGTACTTGATTGCACTACTAATCTAATGAATGCAGGAAGAGAAAGGAACATTCAGTTATTACATGTTCGCTGAGTAGCCCATTCAGGGCTACGTAAAGGATATTTCGATAAGGATAAAAGCGGGGCCCGTAAAGCCTCTGGCCCGCCTGCCTGCAGGCATGTTACGCCACTGGCATGTTACGCCTTGTAATCAAGTAGTTTTGGGTTCGATTCACCATGAGGACACAAGTGGTCCAGAGCATTAAAAATAAAATTTTCCTGACAGTTTTGTTGCTTTTCTGAACTCCCCTGACCAAACTCTAAGTCACTTATTTCCCCCTGACTTTCCAGGTCTGTATCAGTGTAACATAAATGACTCCATAAATGAACCTAATCTGAAAATTTGTTGCCATATCCAACTCGTTCAACTCACTCTAAGGAGCTAACAATATACATTAGACATTTCGTGCTGACATTCGAATTTTACTAATTACGTTATGACCTGAACCAAAGTTGTCCAAAGGCCTTAAAAATTATTATTTTTTTAAAAAAATCTTTTTACATTACCACATTCTAACAAATAATAAAATAACTAATTCAGGTTTGTTCTAAAACAAGTAGTCTTTATTATAACAGGCTGGTTATCACATACGTTGTTAAATGTAATTAAGTAATGTGAAGATCGTATTTAAAGAAAATACTACATTATTTACAATGAATGAATGAATAATGAAAAATACCTGAAATTACATCATAGTTTGTTAAAGATTTTTTGTAAAAATATGCTCGGTTTAGAGCATATCTATGAAAACATCTTTTGAAAACTAATGCGGACACTTTTAAGTGTCAACGAAATATAGTGTTGATCAATTTCAGATCCACAGCGCTACCCAATTGTAGTTCTGTCAGGTCGAAAGCGATCCTTCCGAAAAATTCTATGTGTTTGTGGCATTGCCAGAATTCAGATACAAGATGTGAATTGAATCGAAAATTCGGGTTCTCTAAATACAAGACTTTCAATTCTTTTGATATGCATTTAGAACAAAGTGTCCTTAAAAACTTTTCATCCTCTTCCAATGTAAAAAAATATACTTCTTTCAAAGCAGTCGCACTTTCCATAAATAATATCGCTGATTCGCAACTGATTTTCCACGTCGTCAATTCGGCGAATTTTAGCGTTGGAGAAGGCACAGGTTTCTTATCGTCAGACCAAGTGAGCTTATCAACATTTAGTTTCAGTGAAATTAAGTTCGGGCAGTGTTTTAGATAAGACGACAGATCAACAACTTCTGGCCATTTGAAATCAGTTAAATCTAAGTTGGTTACATGTAAACCATAACCTTGTAAATAATTTTGGAAGTCATGTTCAATAGTGGCTGCAATTGGATCGTCATCTAGCATTTCAATTTTCAGATTCTTAATCAACTTCTTGGTTGCTGATAATTTTGTTAGTATTGCAAGATGGTGAGGTGATAGATCTGACACAAATAAAGATCGTAGTTTCCAATCAGGACACTGGAATGTTTCAGGGTTCTCTTCATAGCTCTTGTACAAATCGTCAAGCATTTTGGCCATACATATCCCGATATCCTCCAGGTTACTCACAGTTGAAAGCATCGTATGTATCCCTTTCTCACTTACTTGTGTATATCGTAGATTAATACGTCTCAACGAATGACAAAGTTTTGTTTTGTAACACAAGTAGCGACATATATGGTTACGGTTTTGTATGCATGGTTTTGTAATACTCCTTGTAGCTCGTTGAGAAATGATTAAAGATTCATCTATTGTTTCCTCGTCATTTGAGAGGCCTCTTCCATCACGACATTCTCTAATTTGAGTAAGAACTTGGATGCCTTCATCAGATACGATGGACGCTTCAATGTCTAGATTCAGAAGACAGTGGCAATTTTCTCCGATAGTGTGCAACAGTCGATCATTGCAACCTGAGCCAAGTAGTAGATTCGTTAACCAACTACCGTTCTTTATCAATAATTTTGAAAACAAGGCGCAATATTTCGTTTTTATCAATCCATTCATGTATCTCGCAAGAGGAAGAAACAATACTTTAAGCTTATTAGTGTTTTGAAGAAGGCACTGGGGAATTTTATGGAAATTTCGATCTCCGTAGAAGCTAATGTAAATACAATCCACACCTGGCGACAGCAGTGTTTCTAGAAACAAAAGACAAGTATCAAAGGACTCTTCTCCTGTTGTAAATCGATAAGACATTCCTCCGAAATCTCGATAAGGACGCAGGACCATATTCAAAAGTTCAGAACGAGTTTTGACTGGTAAATTTTGAAAATAATTCCGGAGTAGTTCTTTTGTGTTGGAACGTTTTCTTTTCTTCAGAGAATTCGTAACTTTGATTAGAGAGTTCTTGAGTTGTGAGAGCAGAATACATTGTAATGATTTTATCTGGCGACTTTGAATATGAAGCATATTTTCACACATGCTTAGGCGGATAATGTGAACATTTTTTTTTAATGCATGAAAAAAAAAAAATGTTCAAAAATAATTTCTATGGTTAACAATAATTATTTGACTTGCGATCTGAACAATTACTGATAATGAAGTAACAAAATAACAACTATACATTGTCTTCCACGAGATATATAATTATTTCCACCTAAATTTATATTAAGCTCCAGGTGAAAGAGAAATATTGAGAAATCAACAATCCAGACACTGAAGAACGTCTGGATTGAACTTTCTTATCGCCTGTTCCTTCTTCCATCTACCGACGAAACTATAAACAAAAGAGGCTGGATAAATATCATATAGTTCACATCTGTGTGAGAATGGACCTCACACGTATTCGTTTGGTATGTAGAAACATCTACTGTTAATTCTTTTTTTCAAAATAAAAGTGTTGTTCAATTTTTATTACTTACATCCTTTTAGTTATTAAGAATCAGGAAATTGTGTATGTAAGACTATTAATTTTAAAAAGTTTTTTTTTTTCTTTAATCTTACAGTTTACGGCTATAAAATAGTCCATTTATTTTAATTTTAAAGCACGTAAGGGATAAATCTGTACCTCGGAGTTAGATTACACTATGTCACTTTCTTGCTAAACTAGACTTGAGCACATAGTTCTGCACATTTGAGCATTCTTTTTCTGGAGGTGTACACAACTATACCCTTGTTTGTTTAGTAGAAGAATTGACAATGGATAACACAACACTATGTCGCAAGAAATGTGAAGGAGGGAGTACAAATCAACAAGTCTATAAACTGAGCTCGAGTTTTGCGAAGAATGACATCGTGTAGTTTACTTCCGAGGTACAGAAATAAGCCAATTGAAAAGTAGTTTCCTTGTTTTCCTGCGTACCCATCCCGTTTTTGTTTTTTGTTTTTTCTCTATGAGAAAGAGACTCACGCATGACTACAGGCACTACTGTCGGCAATACTGACAAAATTTTCGTGGCATTTTCTCAGTTCCAATAGTCTAATGGTGGTGCGATACCTAATTAAAGATCCTGGTCGCTAACTTCCCTATCTCTGGTCCCAGAAGAGTTCTAACAGGTATGTGACGGGTCAGTGCCATATCTGCCTATTGAACCCATGTAAGTTTAGATACACAACTTATACCATATTATTTTTATTTGTTGCTCTAGGAATTTAGCTATATTGTATATGTGTTTTAACTACAAAAATAGTGAAACCTTTTATTGCCATTGTATAATTTCAGCCATTTTTAAAATATGGTTTAGGGCTTTTCTTTCAGTTTCTGCAGTTGGAAACATTGTCTACACTGCTTTAATTAACAAGTCATGTTTCTGTTGGAACTGGAATCGCGAACTACGAATTATCATAAAGCGTATCGCAAACAGAATCCGTAAATACGTCTAGAATTTTTATTTTTTTATGGATATATAGCTTAAATAATGTTGAAACTTTTATTTTTATGGGATTTTACAAGAACTGAAAGCATCAGCCCGTTTTTATTTTATTTTACGACAAATAAAAGCAAAAGCTGAAAGATTTTATCCCACTTAACTATGATATACGTGATTAACATAATAGAGCAGAGAAAATATATTCATGATTAGAGAACTCTAAATCTATGGTGCGAAATCCTGAGGAGGATGGAGGATTTCCCCACTACCTACAACAATCTACCTATTCATTTTTCTCTCCCACTAAAATCTCTTCTGTAAGGCAAAGATGATACAATAAAATAACATATTTTAAAGTCATATTAAACATATTGAAGAACGAACTGAACCAAAATTACCTGAAATCCATAGTTAGATTGTGGTTTGCTAAACCGATAAGGCTTGCATTTCTGAAGATATCATTTGTGATGGTGCCGTTATAGCTTTGCAGGCTCTAGCTTTGAAACAACTATCTGGTTCCGAGCTACACAAATATGAAAGAAAAACGTCTACATTTCGCCGAAACGTGTTCACATAATAGGAGAGGAGATGAACAGAAAGGACTGGTGCTGAGGAGCGGCCATGTTACCTACTGATGCCGGATAACAGAGTGACCAAGTTATGGATGAGGGGAAAATAACTAAAAGGGACGGAGGAAACAGAAATTGGAGAAGGAAGTTTGCAGGTTAGTAGGAGTTGGAGAGAGACTTGCTAAAGGAATAAGATAGTAAAGAATCAAATGAGAAGGGCAAACTCATGATGATAATAATAAAGATCGAGGAAAAAATTCAGTATAAAAAATAAAAGTGAAAATAAAGACGGAAGGAAGGAGAAGATAGAAGGAGGAAGGAACCACCGAAGAAGAACTGCGCTACGGATATTTACATACACTTAAATCCGGGTTCGTGGTTAGCGGTAGGTGAGTCAGGATTCAGAATTATTATTTTTTTTAAGGCCTTTAAAAGGTAACTTTGGCTCAGGCCGTCAGAATTCAGAATTTTCAGGATACTAACAAGGAAGGTTTCGTTGAAAGTGCAGTCGTGATGTAAAGTGTGTTCAGTTTATGGGGAGATGCGGAAGTTGAGGTTTGGCGAGTAGAGATGGTTGTTGATCCGAATTATTAGAGGCTTCTGGATTTCTCCAACGTAGAAGGTGGAACAAAGATTACAGAGTAAGAGGTAAATGAGATTGGAAGATATGCAACTGCCAGAGTGTCGGGAAGGGTACGTCTTGTAAGTGACGGAATGGTCGAAAGTGAGACTAAGATCGAAAATAGGGCAGGTTCTGCAGCGGGGTGTATTGAATTTGCAAGGTTTGGAAGGAGGAGACTGAGTGGGTCCAGTTCTGGTCAGGATTGAGTTGAGATTCGGGGGTCTGCGGTAGACTATTTTGGAGTATGAGCGAAAACTTTTATTCACAGTGAGTCTGGGGTGCGCTTGTTTGATTATCTTTACGATTACCTGAAGGCTAGGACGATATTGAGTGAGGGAGATTGGAAGCGGAGGGAGCTTCGTGGGAAGGTTGATTGGAGTTTAGATGATTTCTGATACGTTCCAATTGTTTAAGGATGAGGTGATTTCTGGCACGGTCGATGACAGCTGAGAGAGAGTGTTGAAATAATTTTGAAGTAAGATGTCAGAGAAGCAGATGTGGGTGCTCCGGAAGGCAAGATTGCATGGGAGAGAGCTTTTGGTGTGGTGTGGATGGGCTATTGAAATGGAGATATTACATGCTGTTGGTAGTTTTTATGTGGTCGCCTGTCTCAAGTAGATTGTTTTTGAGTCAGACATACATATTTAGAGAAGTTATGGGTTCTCTGGAAAAGAACCAAGTAAATTTGACGGGAAAGGAGCAGTTGAGTTCTTGCAGGAATGTTTCCAGTGACTCGTGTCCATGGGTCCAGATGAAGAAAATGTCATCTATATAGCTAAGCTAGGTGTAAGGTTTGAAGTGTGTGAATGGTTGAGGTATTTTGTCTCCAGCCGTCTTATGAAAAGATTTTAGGAAGAAGCGATACGAGTGCCCATTGCTATTCTTTTGATTTACAGATAATTATGGTTCTCAAAGATGAAGTTTTTCATGGTGAGGACAAACTGAGCTAGCTGAAGCACAAATGGTGTGCTGGGTTTACGAGGACTGGGGTGTGTGTGAAGATAGAGTTCAAGAGCAGAGAGACTATGGGTGTGGGGAATGTTGGTATACAGCGACTTCACTTCAACTGAAATTAGGATGTTGTCTGGTGGGAGCGGATCAGAGATAGACTGTATTATGGAGATGAAGAGGTTGGTATCTTTGATTTAAGAAGAGAAAGCCTGGACGAACGGTTCAAGATAATGGTCAAGGAATGGAGAGATTCTTTCAGTAGGGAAGCCAATACTGGAAACAATGGGCTTGCCGGTATTACGAGGTTTATGAATTTTAGAGAGTAGGTAAAATTTAGGAGTCTTGAGATTGTTAGAAGATAGTGTAAAAAGAGTGGATTGCGAGAACCGCTCATGGGGCCCATGCGCTTGGAGGTAGGCGCGGATTTGATTGAGGAAGGATTGGGTGAGATCCTCCTCGAGGGACCGGTAAAATGTAGGATCGGAAAGTTGTTTAAGGACTTCGGATTGGTAGTCAGAGTAATTCATGATTGCCTCGGTGGATCCCTTGTCAGCCGAGCGGATAATAATGGTCGGATCCGAATCCCAAACTTTTATTTTTCTATTCCTTGAGATGGAATGGATTGAGGGAGTCACTTTTATTGGTCCACTGCCTGTTACTAAGCCCTGGACCGTTTTTCTTTTTTATTATTATCACTTTTTTGCATTTTATTTTTAATCATTTAAAAAAATACATAAAATTTTAACACATGAAAAGAACTAAGTGGTAACTGGAGTTTGTATCACTTCCATTCCTTTTCTTTACTCCTTCAAGTAAACTGCAAGAAACTAAAATAGCTAAATTATTCAGTGTATATAATTTTCATATCGATAATAAAAATATTTACATGGTGTAAAGGACATTGTTTCTCTAATCTATCCAAACGTGCTTGGATGCAACTTGCAATGCTTTGGGCCTCATCCATAACTTCATTCCATTTAAATTTATATTTGTGATTAATTTTGGTGATAATATTTTATGTATCTGAGAAGAATAATGGCGACTCTTTTGGAAATTCAATAATTTTGAAATGGGCAAAAAGTTAAAGTAGATCTCGTTATCAAAAGACTGGAGAAATAAAATTATTAATGCTGTAATTTTTGGTTGTAATTCTATAACTTGCATGTGTTGTTATTTACTTATGAAATTTGTACTTCCTAAAAGAAATCTTTAATTCTGATGTAAAAGAGAAAATTTGGTGACATTCAACGGACCACTTCATTCTTACTTTACATTGCAAGTGGCGCCTTGGCCTCAGAAGGAAGGATCTCTTTCGGATCCGTGGTTATCATCGTACCGTGGAGCTTTTTCTTTTCGCTTGCTGATTATTTCTTGCAATTCCTGGTTGGTGACAATTTCCTATATTTTTGTTCTCCCTATATAAATGTTCTCCCCCTCGCATCCTGTTCATAACTCTTTCTAGGTCCTTTGGCAATTCTTCTTAATCTCTCCAGATTATTATTCCAGTACATGACCCCATGATGGCCTTCCTCACCTTTCATTTTAATTCGTTAGCAATTTTGACGAGGTTTCCTCCATCCTCGATGTCCGGAAGAATTAATTTGTTCCTAAATATTTTCCAGTTTATCATTTATTTTTAGATTATATGTCAGCTGGATGTAATTTCTTTCTTCAGTGCTCTTATTAGTTTGTTCTTCCAGTTCGAAGACGATGGAATTGTGCTCACTGCATGTACTTGCGTCAGACACCTTCCAGTTTAGAAGTTTGTTAGCCAGGGCACTCGAAGTAATCGTTATATCAATGTTACTACTTGCCTGTGCTCCTTCTTTATAAGTTGGAGGGTTTCCAGATTTGCTTATGATGATCAAATCATGTTCTGAGATACGATCTTCTAGTTTACTGCCTTTCTCGTCCATTTCCTTGTTGTGCCACAGCATTGATTTGACATTCGAGTCTGTTTGAGGAACTTAACTTCGGTCCTAATTAATATATCAAACATAGTATATAAAAAATGAGCTCTCCATAAAATATCGTAACCTTATTAGCATCTAACAGAATTAAAATAAATAAATAAAATCAATCAATATAATAGAAAGTATATAAGTAATACTTGACAAGGAATCTATAAATGTCTATCGTAGGAACAAAACTGTTCGTTGTATAAGAGTCTTAAGCAACGCATTTCAAACATGGAATAAATAGGTAGACACTTATACACATTCTTTTTTTGAACTTGTCTGTCCTCTGTTTTCTTCATTTGTTGAAACTATGTAGATGACTCTAGGCATAAACGAAAAGTCAGCAGTTTTCGCTGCAAATAAAGAAAACAATTCTTGGGAGTCAGTTCATGTAAGTAAATAAACAAACAATTCATCAATAATTAAAATCTTAAAACATACTTCTTTGTATTTACACCCTTGAAATATTTTAATGTGTTGCTGCTAAAGAGTTATTCTTTTTTTATTATTGAGCTTATATGAACTAATTAATTAGGTTTTCTTCCTACTTTTCTATTCTTGTGGTAAAAGAACTACTTTTACTGTGGTTCTTCCTATGTATTCTACAATTTCACCGAAGAGAATTTGTTCGTTATTGAGAGAAGAGATTGAAAAATAAAGAGGATAGCTATCTTGATGAGATCTGAATATTTAATCTAAAGGAAATATTTAAGTTCGGATGTCATTTCCTGGTAGCCTATAAATGCTGTAGTATCGGCATATTGTTCTCCATTCCTGTGTAAGCTTGTGTTTAGTATCAAGGAAAGATTATTCACATGGATGAGTCATGATGTGATCATGTCACTTACCTCGTAAATTAACTTTGGCCTCTTTGTTCGCGTAATCAATATTTCCAAGCTTTTGAATTCTCATGAAATACTTTGTCATAAAATAACCGACGGTATTGGGTGAAAAAAAAAATTGAAACTGGACAAGGTAAAATATACTGAAAGAATTCACTGTTCAGATAATGGCACGTTATTGTTCTTTGCAAATAGCTCTACCTGGTGGTAGAACTAGTTTATTCCAAAAAGTGGAAAATTGTAAGGTGTTAGAAACCATACAATTTCTCCCACTTTCTTCAAAATCAAGTTTTTGCTTTCAAAGCTTTAATTTACCTCATTTGTTTCAGCATCGTCCATATTGTCCATCTGGCAGGGAAGTGGAAAGGGCGAATAGCGTGGATTCGGTATTATTCGATGGCGAAGATGGAAGGATGTGGGTTTGCTATTTTAAATAATTTTATAATTATAATTATTTTTAATAATTATTACGATGACAACTCCTGAACATAAAATATCAGTACAAGAGAAGAGGAATCATGAGCGGCATACTTTGCTGTGCTGGATCGAGTCGTAATTGCATGAAGGAGCGCTTCTCCCGAAGATACAATTCTCGCCTACAGGCCTTCCAAGAAGTGTTGACGCAGGAATTGCCGTTTGAGAAGATGATCGGAAAGGTGGCTGAGTTTTGCAACGTAAACTCTTCTGGAAGGTGAAATTGCCTTGTTGAGAAACGATGCGTAGTTTTCTGAAGCTAGGACCATTTCCTTATCAGTGGAGTGTTTCAGATCTGCTGCGACAGCTGTTCTTTACCCAACAGTAAAGTCAATCATTAAACCATTTTTGTGCAGACCAATTTCAACAACAGAGAAAAGTTTCTCAAAGTTGACTTTGGTGAACTCAAAAATAAGAACCATGACACAAGATCGACTCGAGGAATTATTTATGATATTTATTAACCAAAACTTGTACAGAAATGTTAGTATTTCGCATTGCATTGATAGATTCAGATCATACGGCCCTCGAAGAAATTAACAATATACAGACATTAATTATATTATTTAATTATTAAATATTAATAATTAAATGTTAATAGTTTTGTTAGAAGCATATAGGAATATACCTGTATAATATGGGGTCCTTTTTACTAGTGTTGTATTTTCCAAAAAAGTTCTTACGTTAATTATACTGTATTAATGAACTTAGAGAAAATTTCATACAGATACTACATATAAAATTGCTCTAAAAAATAAAGTATAATTCATACTATACTAGAAGAGAAATCCGCGATTTTATTCTTCAAAATAATCAATGGATCGAGGAAAAAGCAGGATATTTTAAAATTATTGAAATTCAATATGAACAAAAATAGGTTACGCAAAAGTAGGCTTACTTTTGCACTTGCTTCGCTTTTGCAGTAAATTGTACATTAGTCACATCAACTGGTAATCGTATTGTAATATATAAAAGATGGTGTGAAACAGTGTGATGGATTTTCATTCTGTATAAGTACAGGGGTGTGGCGCTGTTTTGCTCATCGTACCCCTTGTTTACGAAACCTGAAACCGTCAGTGACGCAGACCATAAAAATTGGCATCCATTGACGTAGTTTACATGCGTAAGTCTAGTCTGATTGATTTCGTAATGTCATCTATAAAGGGTTATTGGATTTTTTGTCCACTACAAATAGACGAGTTAGCAAATCAAATAAAATTTTTCAATTACAGGACAACCTTCAAAAAGACGGACAGTCCTCACTCGCCAATTCTTGCTTATATCATCACTAAAGGGCGGATCAATTTGCACTAAAAACAGCCGAAATATGCTCTAAAAATTAAAAATATATATACTCTTATATACACCAATATGCACTAAAAAGGACAAATAAATGTTATAAGAACGTTTGCCTCTCCTCTAGGCACAAATTAACTAATTGGTTTTCTGAAACAAAATGAAGACTTGTTTCTAAAAAGTTTTCACAAATTGCATTTCGAACGTATCCGATACAATAGAGATTGAATACAATGTAACTTGCTGTTATAAAATGTGACTGTGAGTTGATTTATAATATCAATTATTTTCTGGCACTATAAAGGCGAAATAATCATACTTAACGACGAAAGGGAAAGAGGAAATTGGGCACGATATTTGGGGTTTACACCCAAGTTACCCTCACAGAAATAACATTTTCAGACACTTTTGCCTTTGTTTCTAATTGAAGTGCAGAAGTCATTGGTATGTAATTTATATTCAACTACCAGGGTCGTACTTCAACTTTCACAACTCTAAAGTACTACCGGCAGAATAATCTTTCTGTATATTTTCAATTTGAGCTTCCTTGATATTAATAGCGAGGTTATGAGTTTTTACACTAAGCAGAATCATGAGTTATCCAATGCGAAGCGAATTTTTATTTCTTCCGTGACTTCATTCTTCCTTGTTATGTATGCTCCCAAGTATTTAAATTTGTTTACTTTCTCTATGAACTCACTGTTAACTCTTATGTCTCCATTTCCTTCTTTCTTCGAGTTTCAGCTTGTTATCATGCATTTTGTTTTCTCTACATTCACCTGTAGACCTATCTCATCGCAGGCTTGAACTAAGACATCGGAATTACTTTTTAGTACGTCATCATCCACTATTATATGTACGTCATCTGCGTATACGATCAGTTGGTTCCTTTTTGTCCTCTTTAATTTTTAGAATCGCATATTCTAAAGTAAAGCTAAATGTTTAGTACGTTTCATAATGATTTGGACTCATGCTGCTGTTCCAATGCAACGAACAATTGAACGTCGTGACCTCGTTTGTTTCAGATAGTGGTGTGTTCAACATCCTCCCGTAACATGGCTCGTCTAGTCCCAATAGGAAAGCAGTAGTGAGTCATAACGTGAAGCGTGGTGAAACAGGCGTGGACAAGTGTATACGTGATGCAACGGAGGGTGTTTCCGGAATATGTTGATCCACTGGCTTTCCAACGGGCAGACAATTAACAGTGACATTACTGTGGTGTTCTGGCTACACTGAAATGCAGAATTCAACAACAATGCAAAGGAAAATGGGCGCTAAAAGTGTTTATTCAGCACGACAATGCCAAACCAATGAGACATGTGACACTTTTACATCAATTGGATTGACCCATCCGCTATATCTCCCCGATTTGGCACCTTCGGACTATGCATTTTTCTATAGAGGAAGAGGAACTGCAAAAGGCTGTAAATGGATAGGTCCTCAGTACCCCTAAAGAATGGCTTGTTGCAGCCAACTGAAAGCTTCCTTGAAAATGAGAACGATACATCCATCTGGGTGTGAATTATCTGTAATATTCATGTATTTATTCCGACAATTAAAGTGTTCTCTCACTTTACTAGTTTTAGTCCAAATTATTATCGAACGACCCAAGTAGTAGTTGTGATAAAGAATCACCTTGTTTCAATCATAGATGAATGAGGACTAGATGATTCACTGAACCTTTGACAAGGAAATCTGAGCGACAGTAGCGCTCCTGGTATCAGAGGGAAGCAACACCAAACAAAAACGAATCGATATTCAGTACTTCGCACCGATATTTAAAATGCACAACGAATGCACTCAGTCATTGCCCGGAGATGGGCGTGGCATGTTGGTTGGAAGTCGAATGTGATAAGCATTTTTAAATTCTCGGTTATATGATAACCAAACCCCAAGTGTCACCAACTATCATGTCTTAGTGTGTCCAAGAACCTTATACCAATAAGGGAAAAATGACGGGAATGAGAACAGATGACAGAATACTAATACCAGATGATCCAAATCCAATGGTGGCTGTGATTATCTTTAACAAGAAAATAGATGTACTAGTAGACTCCAAAAACACTTGCAGGTAGATCCAGGCTCTAAGGATGGGGCTGGGAGGTGACAAAATAACACTTGTAAATATATACAGCCAATTCTCTATGCCAGCTGATATCTTTGTACATAAACTTGTACGAATTTTGAGGGTTTTATAGGGAAAATGTAATGATTTTGGGAGATATAAACGCTAAATCACCGCTTTGGCACTGCCCTGAAACGGACGAAAAAGGAGAAGAATATAAGGATATAATAAATCTATATCAACTAGTTGTCCAAAACAAGTTAGACCAACCGCCAACTTTTCACGAAAGGGCTGGGGCGGCAAGTAACAGAAATGTGACTTTGACAAGGGGCAACATGAACACATATATAAATGAAAGTAATGGAAGATGTTACCACGAGCCAGCACAGCGTCATTGCCTTCAATATAGACCTAGCGAACAAAGATGATAAACAATTTAACGAAGAACCAAACAAAATTAACTACCAGTATAATGTAAGAAAACTAAACTTCAAATAATTAATAGAGAAATTAAAACTACCACACAAAGCGAAGAAAATGCTGATCTAGAGGACTTGGCAAAAGAGATAGAAAAAGAAACTATTGAAGCAGTAATGAAAACGGCATCGACACCAGGAAATAACAACAACCGCAAATTGCTCTGGACTCGGAGTTTGGATAGATTAAAGAGAAAAATGAAAGCAAGCAGAAAAAGCTATTTCGGACTGCAACTTGAAATAGAAGGCGGCCTAATGCATTTCATAACCGGTCATGGCCCATACAGACGGAAGCTACGGGATCTCCAGCTTGTAGAGGATAATATGTGCCGAGTGTGTGGAGTGGTCTCGACCCCGGAGCACACAGTATTAAGGTGTGAGGAAACAGACGAAATGGTTAATGAACAGAGAGCTATCCTGGGGGATACGCATATTTACACAGTTCTGAGAACTCCAGAACTGATGGTGGTCCTCCGGAAAACGGCAAACAAAGTCTCAGAGTACCACAGAAGAAAATTTGTGGCCGGGGCTGGAAGACCGTGAGAGGGACGTATGTAAAAACACCCAGAACTACAACCAGTGAGCTTTTTTAGGACAGCTATAAGCCGCAACAGCCGAGATTCACAACCGTGGCAAACGCGAACCGCGACCGCGACAACCGCGTAGCGCGAATAAAAGATCATGAACAATAGACATAGACAAAACAAGTCTTGCGCGTTAAAACAGTACATCAAAGTCGAGAACACAACAAATTCGAGCAATATATAAGACTACTTGAGAGCTGCTGGAAACCAGTAGCAGAGTGCTTTGTACGGAAATCCTGCAAAAGACACTCAATTAGTGTGAGAGTGTGAATGAAATAGTGGAGGGATCAGGATGAAGTGAAATAGTGTAGAATGAGGAATTATGCATGAATATAGAACTAATGTGTATGTGGGCTGCGGAAGCCGCACCCCACAGGAGCTTAGTGAATAATCCCAAGAGTGTGTGTGAGTGTGAATGAAGAAGAATAGACATGCATATATCTAACTGTATGAAGAAAGAACGAGACACAGAAATAGCCAAGCTGGACTTTCCAGTGAAATACTAGCGGCCCTGTGACAAATTGAGATGCAGCAAAGAAGAAGAAGAGACTAAAAAAAATACCTTTCTTTTTTCTTTAAGTCGTTACAGGGAAGCAGAAGGCGCGAAGAAAAGAAGAAGAAGCCTAACTCCAGTTTAACGTTTGTTTTGTCCTGTGTTGTCTTGTAATATATGTAATTCGTATGAATTAAAGCATATATGTGGATACGGACTTCCCTCCCACCAAAAGTTCCAAACTTAGGAACAAAGACCCGGAAAACATTCCGGACGCCGGGTCACAAAGACCGTCCCGCAACACCACCTGTCTCAGACAGACGGAACATAGGAGATCGTTGGAATGTCGGAACTCTGACAATCCAACAATCTCCAGGGACAAGCCTGCCCCAGGCTGGGAAGCAGTAAGTAGTGCGCGCTGCACGCCCTTGCAAGTACACGACCTAAAGTGTAAAAAGAACGCAGAGAGGGAGGAGTGGAAAGGTGGGCCCCTAAATAAAAAAAATAAATATAATGTCTTAGTGAAGTCTAGAATGTTTTAACCATCCTCTTAATGAGAATATGAAATGGGCAGGAGAATAGGTTTTTTTTAAAAAACTGATTCCCCTAATATTACTTTCAACTTAACGGGTGTCATGTATATTTTCTCTCCACGCGCATGCGTGGCGTGGCTGTTAATTACTCTGTCGCGAGAGGCACTGTGAACGCATGGCTTTCTCTGATTAGCTGCGCTTCTCGCTAGCAGACGCTGGCGATTGCCATTACTAGTATAGGAAGTAATTCCTCTACATACTCCTTTCCTCTATAGTTTCAATCAGTTGCGAATCTCGAAACTATCTGAAATATTATTACCTGTACGTACTCTGTTTATGGGGTCGTTGAGACACATTCTTACTAGTTAAACATTTGTTTTTTTCGTAGTCCAAATCGTACCAAAATATTACCATTTCTTCTCTAAGATTTATCTCAAGGCGAAAATCTGCTTCAACACGGATCTATTTCTTCTAATTCCACATTAGTGATCGCCAATGATTTCATCTACGTATACGCTTAGGTGTATTAGCAGGATAGTACTCAACATTTTTGTAACATGTTGGGAGTAAGAAGATTCCGAGATAATTATTACAAACAGATTTATCGCCTTTTCTATAAATCGTAGCCATTGTCGAGGTTTTCCATTCATTTGGAAGTTTTTCCTTTCGCCATAGAGCACTTGTCAATTTATGAAGTGCATTGATTAATGCTGTTCCTCCCGATTCCATTAATTCGGCTAGGATATTATCAATTCCCGAGGATAAAATATTTCTATTTTAATATTTAAACCTCGATCTGGCTAGGTTCGTGTATCATAGTCTCTGCGGTATTGATTTCAATTTCATCTGTTTCTTTACTTGTGTGTACATTAAAAAGCTTCTTGATATAGGTTTCCACACATTGGGGATTTTAGTCGGATCTGCCTGAAGATCACGTTCATTTCTAATGATATCTAAACCTTGACTGGTAACCTATCCCTAACGAGTTTACCACCTTGTATAGATCTCTTAAGTTATTTGTCTTTCCGATTTCCTCTATCTCCTGAATTTTCTGCGTCGGATATTCTCGCTTTGTTTCTAAACACACGTATGGCGTTAAGTTTCACGTTACTGTAGTGGTTTGCATTTCTTTCGATTTTATTGCTTAGCCAATGCTGCCTTGTTTGTTTTCGTTCCTCGTGAAACTTAAATTCTTCATCAAACCAAAGTTTTGTTTTTCTCACCTACACGTTCCTTCCCTGCGTCCTTCGCTGTATCACTACCTACCCCGTACATCTTACATTAATTTAATTATTAATGTCATCTTCATTATTAGTCGAGTCGGCTAAGATTTCGAATTGGTAATCTGCTCGGATTGTCTAATCGTTTAACTTCGAATTTCAGTTGTTTTGATCCTTTGCTTTCTCAGGGCGTGAGGCACAACTTTCCCTAACTTTTGTGATCACTAAGTGATAGCCGGTGTCACCTTTCGCTTCGCTGGAAACCCTAATCCACATTATATTGGTATGTATTCGTCTATCTACTAATATGTGTCGATCTGGTTGAGTGTTTTGCTACATGGAGGTATCCATGTCTATTTGTGAATATATTTGTGTTCGAAGTATGTGCCTTTTACTAATAGATTTTTCGAAATCACTAAAGTCTTTCGCTATTTTTGCTGCTCTTTTCGTGAAGACTTGCCTATAGTAGTTGCAATTTGTAAAACTTTCCTCCCTGCCCACGTTTGGGTTAAAATTCCTCAACACAATTTTTATATTAGACTTCGGTAATCGGTCAAACAATCTATCTAGCTCATCGTAAAATGTATCTTTGTGGTTAGCATCATCTTCTTCAATCGGAGAATGGTCATTTATTAAAACTGTGTTGCACCATGGACTACGTATCGTAATGTAGGATAGTCTTTCGTTCACGAACTCTATTAACTATCAAATTTTCGTCGATATTCTTAATAATATTCTAAAATATTCTTAATAAAATGGGGTGAAAGATGACGTGGTCGGTTGAGCGTAGCTTGTAGAGCAAAGTTGAAGTACCAAGTCCCGTACATAAACGCTTTCTTTACCTGGGGACTGTGTTTATACTGACACAATTACTGACTATCATGCATGGATATTTATTGGGGTAAAATATAACATTCAAATACTCTTTGTGGGTATAGAAGTATACAGGCTTTGTCCCGGCACAAAAGTAACCTATCTACAACCAATATGTCTATACTCCAATTACACGGCATTCCCATAAAACAATAAAAACAATTCAGAACAAATCAAGATATTTCAATTCACCTGAGTCGAGAATAGATGACAGTTCGGGAGAGCAGAACCAGAAACACAAATGATATCACTGGATCTTGTAGTAGCAATTTCACTTAAAACTATTGGTCATTGCCTCCTCTGCACTCAATTTGTTATAGTTCCTATGTTCGTCGTTGTCACGAATGATTGTAACGAGCCTTCATCGACCTAAAATCCGATTGCACCATTTGTGAACTACACTTTTTCGGATTGCAGAAGAGTTTTGGGTTAAGCCCGAAACTGTCAATAATTAAACTTGAAGAAGAGACTAAAAACTATTTCAGATCAGAAAGGTTGACCAATTTTTCTTTTAGCTGATCGTACGTTAATGTTTCGAATTGATGCAAAGATTGTAATTGAAATATTAGGTCTAGTGCAACATCTTGCAAATACATAGGTAGTATTTCCACTTTTTTCTCATTAGTCCACCCTTGTAAGTTGGCTAAATGCTCAAAGAGCATAAAAAAGCGATCGGGATCTTCGTTAACAGTTCCCGAATACTTAGTAAGGTGTGGTAAATTAAATGATGGTTTAGTTGCCATTTCGTCTTCCTCACAGTCACTTTTTATGCTGGAAGTATATCGTCCGGTTTTTTTTCCGGATCGGGTCACAGGCATTTACTCATTAACTAAATATTTTGTTTTACTCTGCTTTATGTGGAAAGAAAACGATCGACACCTAATACAATTTAAAGAAACATACCTTTGGATCTGTCCTTGGTTCCGTCCAGCTGCTGTTTGTTGCCGAAAAATCCAATCTTCCTCGTGGGCTGCAATCTTCTTTTCTTCAGGGTGGGTAAATCCAATTAAATTTTCCAGGGGTGGGTTTTCTTCTTTTCTTGGGGTATATCCAATAAGTTGAGTTGGGTGGGTTTTCTTCTTTTCGTGGTGTAAGTCCAATAAGTTGAGTTGGGTGGGTTTCCTTCTTTTCGTGGTGTAAGTCCAATAAGTTGAGTTGGGTGGGTTTATTCACTTTTCACATGAAATGTTGTTTGTCACTTATAACTGTCACTGGAACACTGTTGAACACTTTATCGTTTATTCTCCGAAATATTTTCTGGTTTGTCGGTTTTATATTTTGCTCTATATAAAAAAAAATCACTTTTATAACTGGAGTATTTTCACTATGTTATGTTGTGATATAACTTGTAATTATTTTGTAGACCCGAGCGTCTACCACCACGTAATGATTTCTTTTACTTGTAGTTATTACTTCGTAAGGTAGCGATGGGATCGTATACGACGTGATAGCACTGTCATAACAATATACGATATAATATTATGGTAGAGACCTTATGACCGAAGATCGTTTAATAGAATGGTTATTTGGTGAATAAATAGAGCAAATGCTTATATACGTTTTTACCGACACCAGTTTATTATAAAGTTCCAATATACTATATATTTTACAATGTGTTGTAAAGATAACAATCTGAGCGTCCCGAACATGGGCTCTGTAATTACTACTCTAGTGGATCACCTCTTGCAATGATATTTTGACTTAGGTTTAGGAAAGGAGATTGTTCCTAGAAAGGATACTAACTCCAGTCCGAGCTAGCAGGTAAAGGTATACCAACCTAAGTTGGGGGTAAGGTGAGAGTCCTGACTCCAGTCCAAGCCAGGTAGAGGTGACCACTTTTCGGAGCGAAGAAGTGATAACTTCAAAGGTGATTGACTGGCCTTTTTATACCCTTATTTGTAGACGTATCTTCAGTACTTCCAACACTTGCCGCTTGGAGGTTGTTGTCGTCTGCTTCCTATGGATGCTTAGTCAGCTTTATGTAACTTTTATTGTTTATTTACTTTTGTGCTTAACACACTGACCTATTTATCCATATCCCATACTTGAAGAAGAGACTATTTCAGACAGAAATCTGAAATAGTGAAATAGACAACGCTCATATTGTTATCTATACAACACATTGTAAAATATATAGTATATTAAAACTTTATAATAAACTAATGTCCGTAAAAACGTATATAAACATTTGCTCTATTTATTCACCAAATAACCATTCTATTAAACAATCTACGGTCATAAGGTCTCTACCATAATATTATATCGTATATTGTTATAACAGTGTTATCACGTCGTATACGATCACATCGCTACCTTACGAAGTAATAACTACAAGTAAAAAAAATCGTTACGATATAGACTGTGGTAGCCTAAGCGAAGTTTCAAATAATACTGGAGAGCGATTGGAAGGGGAGATGTTTTATAGGTAAAATCGATTTGAACAGATATAAAATAAATTATGAAGTCAGGGTGAGTGAACTTCTATAGAATGGTTCAATGAAGGGATTCTCAGTGCAAGATTATCTGTTAATTTAGGAATTCGGATTTAGACACGTTCGACAGATGAAATTCAAATCAGAGGCGGATGTAGATATTCAGATGACATCAATATCTTCGATTGGCGACGAACTGACGTGGGATGACAGCTATAATAATTTTCTCTTAATCGGATGCAGGCGTTCGCAATCTCATGAAACAAAACTCTGTAAACGTGATCGAACAATAATCCATGTATCGGATTCTGAAATGTATTGATTTCTGGTGAGGAAATCTCTTGTTTACTGTTCTCATTGAATCATTCTGCAGGTGGTCAGTATCCAATAATTTTCCTCGAAGATACGTGTGTTCATGATGGAACAACAGCGAATCGTTAGTATTACATCCTGTTGGCATCAATATCGGAGATGGAAAATGGGAAATGCGGAGTTAAAGACATTTAATCTAAACCTAATATTGGATCATCGTCAATATTGCAGAAGGACTCTTTCTCCATAATGCCATTCCTTTGGATACCACTGCATTCAGCGTGTGCGTACGTAAAACAATTTTCACATCATCAGAACCCGACAGTCTTCTGAGCGTCATTACTCGAGAGGGGCCCAATATTAAGTTTTTTTTTGTTTTTACCTCACGGATAACTGATCGTTTTCCTCATAATAACTACGAAATAAAGAGTAGATACGATCATTATGCGGTAAAACTATTCAAGATTGTTTAAGTTTCTTTATTCTAGTTACCTTACAATCTCTCTTGTATCAAAGTTACATCAATTAATAAGGTAATCGGTTTTCTTCTTTTACTCCTTCAACATGAGCTCGACTTACGCCAGTAGTGTCTCAAGTAAAGAAGTCCTATTAAGGCGATAGGGGGGCTTAGCCTCCCTAAATTTTTCCATGCCCCCCCCCCTAGATTTTTCTTGCCCACTACCAGTACTTTGCATACATATATGAAAATTATAGGTCAAACATATACTTGATAACATTTAATAATTTTCTATAGATGCTTTTAAAGGTACATTATTGGTACAAGTTTGTACTTTTATACAGTATATCGTATTCCATTATTATCGAATCGCATGTAACTCTTATGAATAAAAAATCAACACTTTATACATACCCACATAGCAGAGTACGTCCCTGGGACGTCCCATTTAGATCCCATTACCGTCAGAATGGTCCTATTCCCATAGCGATGTCTTAAGGACGTCCGTGCGATAACTCTGTGGGCAATACAAACAGTTCATCCCGTATGGATGTCCCCCGGAAAGCCGTGCGGGATTATCTACCTGGAATTTCCATAAATTAAATTGACCTTACTATTATTATTATTTAATTAATTATAACTATACGAAGGATATGCCTTCGTATAGTTATACGAAGGATTAATTATAACTATACGTCCCATAGATGTAAACGGGACTTAAACAGGACGTCCCGATATCCTGCCAGGAGATCCGTCAGATATCCCTGGGACGTCATTTTGCTATGTGGGTAGTTTTAGAAGTACTTTTCCATAGCAAATGTGCCCTTGACGACCCCTATCAAAGTTCCAAATTCATTTTGCAAGTTTCTTATGCGAGAAATATTACAAAATGGTATTCAAACGTAAAATAACGTCTTGTGATAATAAATTGGCATTGTTAGATGTATCAAGTGCGGTTTAAAACGTGCATGCCAATTTTTATAAAATTAGAGAAAAAGTTAGATATATTTGCTAGAGCCATCTGAAATTACTTTCATTTAAAAGAGACTATGCTCTCCGTATACCAGATATACCGGTGAGCAATGCGAATTTTTTCAAGAGATGGCGTTGACTTGGCGAGTGTTTTAGATACGCTGTATGTAGACTACTTTGTTGTAGTGATAAGCGTGAAAACAAGATAAGTCAAGTGGTACGAAGGTGTTAAGATCATAGATGTTTTGACGCTAACACATGTCGAAGTTCGTGCCAAAAAAAACCCAACACATTTGCGTGAAGGGTTACTTCATTTTGAAGAAAAGTGTTGCTGAAAGTTATCGTATACACCAGGAAGCTTATTGTGAACATGCTCCATCTCAAGATACGTGTGAACCCTGGTTTAAACTTTTAAAAGTGGTGATTTCGATGTGAAAGACAAGGAACGCCCAGGTCAACCGAAAAAAAGTTTGAAGACCAACAATTGGAACCAACAATGCATGTCAAACTCAAAATCAACGAGTAAAACAATTAAGCGTTGCTCACCAAACAGTTTACGATCGTTTACAAGCAATGGGAAAAATTTTAAAGGAAGAAAAATGGGTGCTACGTCGACTGATAAAAAGAAAAATAGGGAAGAGGAAAGTCACAAATGAACTCTTGCTTCGAAAACTCCAAGGAAAGTGCTTTCTGTATTGACAGTGACTGGCGATGAAAAATGGGTGTATTTTGAGAATCCCAAAAGCACAAAATCATGGGTTAATCCAGGTTAACCATCCATGAACATCGACTGCAAGGCCAAATCGCTTCGGCAAGAAGACGATGCTCTGTGTTTGGTGAGATCAGGAACGTGTGCTGTATTATGAATTTCTAGAACCCGGTAAAACCGTTAATAGTGATCGCTACGCTATACCGACAATAAATAATCAATTTGCATCACACGTTGATTGTCAAACGACTGCAATCGGCCACTAGACACGGCAAA
This sequence comes from Lepisma saccharinum, assembly GCA_022664845.1. Classification (NCBI taxonomy): domain Eukaryota; kingdom Metazoa; phylum Arthropoda; class Insecta; order Zygentoma; family Lepismatidae; genus Lepisma; species Lepisma saccharinum. Next base: position 24,277 of record JAGDQP010013720.1, read on the forward strand.
GTCATTTTGCTTCGCTTTATCACACACATAAAAAAAAACAGTTAAAGACCACTAAAGGATCTTGCCTGGGATGTATTATTCCACCCATCGTATTCACCAGATCCTGCTCCTTCATGTTATCATTTGTTCCGATCGATGGCACACGCGCTGTCTAAGCAGCACTTCACAAAGTACGAAGAAGTGGAAAAGTGGGTCTCTGAATGGTTTGCCTCCATGTCAGCAAAGTTCTATTAGCACGGTATCCACAAATTACCAGAAAGTTGGGACAAATCTGTAGCTAGTGATGGACATTATCTTGAGCAAAGAACTTGTTATGTCTCTCTTCAACGTATCTTGTTTTCTGTGCTTCCAAATCTGCATTATTAACCGGCACACCTAGTATAAAAATATACTCTAATAATAAACATTGAAGTATTCACTTCCATAAATTACCAGTCTACCTACACCATCAACCTAACTTCTTTGTTCAATAAAAAGCGCAGCTAACACAGAAAAATCTCTGGGATCATTAAGCCGATTTTTACCTGGGACAATCAATTGGTACCCCCCCTCAGAAACTCGGCAAATTTCCCCTAATAATATAGGGATGGTTTAACATATAAAAGCATAAAAACAGCTTTGGGACCATGGGGGTTGTTCAACTCCTTACAAAAAAATACACAAATTGTATAGATTCTCCACTGACTTCTGCGTATTTAGTCCAATCATGGTTACGAGAAATAATAAAATGGAGAACAATAAACCGGCCTGAAGGACCGGCCGCTTAGGCGAAACGCTAAGAAAGTTGACAAAAAGATAGCAGATTTATAACTTACTATACTCACCAAAGAATGACAGAAACACAATGTAACCAAATGGATTTTTTTAATCCTGGTTAAGGACATTTCCAAAAGTTTTACGCACGAGAAAGTGAAATCCTCTTTTTATGATATTTTCTACAAAAAGTGGTGGGTCAAAGGAAATAAATCCACCAATAACAGAAACAGACATTGATTCAATTCGTAAAGAAGTGAAATAACCAAATAACAAAGATAGAAAAGAAAACTTTCATCTAATAATATCAATATAATATTTGGCTTGTGAGAGACAGACGGACAAACGCCACAATACGGAATTCAAAACATCATACCTAGAAGCAGCTGAGCTTTAAAAACTGCTAATTGGTTTCCAGAATTATTAATGAAGGACCAAGTTCTTTTAGCTAGAGAAGCTACACAAATAGTTTCCACTGAACATACTACACATATCAGCCCAAATATAACAATCTTCCCACGCAGAAGTGAAAGGAAGTGCTGATTGAATTTCAAGGATGCCGGCTTCGATTCTCCAATGATCAGACTATAAGAAGTAGGTTGAATCAAATCACATGTTGATTTAGCAACCGAAACTGAAGACAAGCATCGAAATCGACAGTGGTCTGGTTGTCTCGATTTAAATAGAGAAATAGATAGATTATTCCAAACTTTAGCTACCTTAAATTTCTGGAAATAATAATGCCATGGTTGTAGATCAGTTTTGAATAATAGTGTGATAATTTTGCGTAATATATTGGCTTATATGCTTGATTATATCAAGCAACTGATTCCTCAACTATCAGGACTGGTGACCCTTCAGAATATTTTGATTGGTGACGGGCCTGGGTTAAGTCAGGTCTAATATAAATATATCTAACAGTTTCTCTGTTACTTTATCCGTAATCAT
>JAGDQP010013720.1:26077-40568 GCA_022664845.1 Lepisma saccharinum
GAGTGTTGTAAAACAACACCGACATACCTACCTCACGAAATTCCTGATATAAAAATAAGAGAAAAAAGTATAGACAATCAAGGATGCACTTCGTTTCGGTGCTATGGGGTTCCGAAAGTGTGGGAAAATGAACTCTAAAGCTTGATAGTTCCAATCTCATTAAGAGTAGAGCCCTCAAAGACTTGAGACCTGCTCTATCCAAAAGTGCATATTCGAAAATTATGTAGAAATTTCCCAAAGAAAGTAGGGTATTCCCAGACAGTCGCTGGAATAAATGTGGATAAAAATAAGCGCGAATAAGACGACTTTCCGTATGAGTATAGATGATAAACGAAATCACTGCCATCTAATCGGGCAATGACAGTTTCTTTTACTGATAATAAGTACAGCAAATTCTCTGAAATCTATGTAATTTACCCCTGTTTGTTATGGAACCACTATTTTTTAAAATTATAATCGCTCCGCAAAAGAATATGTTTGATATATCGATTAGCCTCCCCTAAATTTTGCCCAGCCCTCCTAAGGTTTTCGGCTGGCTACGGGCCTGGAGATGCCATTCTCGAGCAGGTTCATTACTCCTTAAACAGTAAATAGGACTGCCGATCAACTACTTCCAGTTGACAAGTTGGTGTATTGGTAGCATGTCGGAAAACTAATGCGCAGAAGCCGGGATCGAATCCTGGTGTACTTTTGTTCATATTTTTTATAAGAAAAATAACTTTTCACTTTTCTTTAAATATATACACGCATTACTAAATTTAATAAAATTAATAAATTTAATAAAGGGCACGTGGAAGTTAGGTAAGGTCAGGTACGTATTCTTTTTATATTTCACATGCGATTAAATCATGTTTTTAAGACTTTCTATGTTGAGACGCTAGTCTTATGCCGCCATACTGCAACTATCGCACGGTAGGTGTCAGCACTGGTGACAGTCAAAATGAGGGCATAGAAACTACTGTGGAGGCCCGCTTGTGCGAGGCGCTTCGTGCCCGAAAGTCATACGCGCATGCGTGACGTGTGTCGTACAACAACAGGTATGAAAAAACATCACCCAGCTGGAAGACCAGCATAGCCGAGAGGTTAAGGCATCAGACTTCTAAATCTCGCGTTGACAGTCGGATGCACGAATCCCATCGCAGACCCTGAAGAACTTTACTAACTACGAAATAAATAACAGCGAAGACAATGCGAAAAGATTAACTTAATATCGATTACCACTGTGTCCTATATATATTATATAAGTGTCCAATATACCAATATGTGTTACTTTTGCCCGCCTTGTTGCCTCCGCGGGAACAAGGTGGGAAAAGTCGGCAAACTGTCGGGTCATAGTTGAGAGTCTCCTTGTTCCCGTAGCCGGGTAATAGATGGCGATTTTATCGTCCCGGTATCCGCGCCGCAGGGCCGCCAAACGTCGCAAGTGGGCCGCCACTGGACCGCTTCCGATTTGCTGATTGGGCTCACTTCGTACCGTGGGTTGACACTGCCTTGTTCTGCTAACTCAGGCCTACACCAGGCCGGCCGGACCATGCAGACCACTACTATTAAAATAAACTTGCTATTATTAAAATAAAGGAAAAATATTTGCTATGATGATATCTGGCCTATGTCTTTTAGGCAATTGGCCTAAATGCCCAGGAAACTAAGCAAAAAAGAAAAAAGGAGTAAACGGGGTAGTGGTATGCGCGAGACGGGCTGGGCTGGTGCGGGTCTGGGTTTACAGAACTCTACACTGCCTACGCATTCCCCATGGACGTTCACGACACATGGACATCACACAGGGGGATACCTTTAGTCAAAACGAATTCCCTTGCCTCTCAATTTGTTGTAACTTGTTCCCAAAATGAAACTGGTAATTTAACTTTATTTGACATAACCAGAAATATGGCACGAGCTACTTACATATATTGAAAGACAAGATAGTATCAAGCTTGTTACTAGTGTTAACAGGTTCAACATTGGCATTTCAATATGAGTCAGTATTCAGGGCCGTAAAACGCACGGTCTCTTGTACTTCGGGTCGCAAAACGCACGTTACTGTAATTATTGCGTCTATAAAAATATACAAATCTAGTGCCAATATTTCATGGAATACCTACCATACACTTTTCACCCGGTAGTCATAAGCTACTTACAAATATTTCATCATTGAAAAGAATCAATTTTCACGGCTGAAGTTCAGAATCGTGTGGCAGGAAAAGAGAAAATAAAAAGTCCACTTTCTTTATTGCTGTCGTAATAGTTCCTTCAACGTTTGAAAGATGGCGTAACTGTACAAAAGATTCCGTGAAAACGTGATCAGTAGCGTACTCTTTGAAGAATTATAAGAAGTTTTGGGTAAAACGAATTAGGTGGGTCACTTTTCGTGTCAAATCGATGTTACATATGTTCAATGTACGTCACTTTTTTTAAATGATATTTTCCGTATATTAAACTACATATGTTTGCTTTCATATCCTACTCTTACATTTTCCCGTTTAAAGTCATTTTAATATTTTAACCACTTCTTTTACAGTTGCAAGAATGTGTTACTGTTACATAGCATATAACAAAGTGGTTCCCAAACGTTTTAGTCCGCGGGCTTCTTGAAAAAAAGAAATCACGGACTCCCCTCTGAGTTTTGAAAGAAAGCAAACAGTAAATATGCTAGATCTTGACAAAATTATAATATTAATGATATCAAACACAGTTTAAAGTTAACAATGAATCTGCTCTTGAACAATTAGCTCTGTAATGGTAAGTTTAATGTCTGATAATTTCAATATTAAACCACTCTCAACTTCAAGTTTATTTCTTAACTAACTTTGATTTCAAATACGTGAACTGGGAGAATACGAGTGGGAATGAGTCGCACATAAATAAGTAGTGGAGAACACAGTTAAGCACTTCGAAGCTAATTTTGAGAGTTCAGGATAATGGATAAGAAGGTACCGACTTCTTCACTGTCCCTTCCACGTCAGAGTGTTTCTTGGTGGCGGTTCGGGCTTCGTTTGCTACCTCCTCAATCTCTATACATTTGTCGGTGTCGCTTCTACTTTAGTTTGAATGTTATGTTGATTTACTTGTATATCTGTTCGACGTCCTGTCGTACTCTTTTTATATCACCGTCAACAGCTTCCTTCCATTCTTTAACTTGATCGGAGAATTTCGCTATGTCTCCTTTCAAATTCACCGCAGCCTTCTCACACCTCTTTTTGATATCATTTACCTGCGACTTTATCTCTAAATGGCTGGATTCCATTTTTGCATCCAACTTTTGAATTTCGTCACGAGTTCCCTCTAACTAGCTGTGACATCGTCTCGTTTCTATGTTCTTCCAACTGGTGCCGGACGATCTCATTCAACTGCTTCATTTCGTTCCGGACCTCTGTCATCCCATTTCAAATTTCTGTCATACACAGAAGGGATTCATGCCTCGTTCAATCCCTTTTCTTTAATTATTTCTTTCGTGCTGTCTGGTTCCATCGGGGACTGACCTGTCTCTTCCTCTTCTTTAATATATACTTGTTCCACGGGGGAAATCACTGAAGCTGTTTCTTCAATCTCTTGTGCTCCTGGGATCTTTTCTTTCTTCTCCCCCTTTGTCTTGACGTCTTCAATGACCACTTCTCTCGCTGACGGGTCCACGACCGTGTTTCCTATTTTCTGCTCACCAATGGAATCATCCATCTTCGTATAACTTGAACACTCACTATCTGATAAAACAGTTCACAGAGTTGGTACTACACTCGTTGCTCAACACAGGTCGCCACTAAGTCTCATAATCTTTATACGACAGTCGGTTTGGATGTTGGCCTCAGTAACACAGCGGGCAAGCACGACTCTGGGAGACGATGTGTAGTGAAAAGAATACAAGGAGAAGAGACCACTCTCTTCCTAAGTTCTGTTCCTCTCAAGAAGAAACGGTCGCCCAGAGAAGTTATCTCTCGAGCTGCAGGCGAAGGTATATGAGCTACTGGTTCCGGTCCTCCGAAGAGAAACTGTCACCCGAGGCCCACGGGTTGTAAACTAGAGATGGTGAGCTACTGGTTCCTTTCCTCGGAAAAGAAACAGTCGCCCGCGGCCCACAGGTTGTGAAGGATGTAAGAGGCTTGTACCTAATCAGCACGAACGGTTGGCCCAACCGCAAATAATTGTGGGAACCGTAGGCTAATGGTGGGTTGGGCCGCCAAAGCTCCACCAATTTTGGGCCAACTGTGGATAATCGTTGGCAATCAAATTGTGATATACAATAAAATATCACTGATGGCCCAACTGTAATAATGGTTGGCCAGTCAGTTGTAATATGCAACAGGACGCCAACATTGGACAAACGATGGCTCAACGATGGCGTAACAACGGCCCAATGATGGCGCAACGACGGCCCAACGATCACATTTAAAGTTCTTTTTGTTAAATGTTGAACACATGTAGATTTTACACTATCGTTGAAGATATAATACATCTCATATAAAGGGCACAGTACACATAACATAGTTTGCAATACGAATACATATACATACGAACAGACTACCATAACACAGTTCATCACATAATACCAGAACCAAATTTCTTAATCTGTTATGATTTGAACCCAGGAAACATATTCGAAGTCAAACATAAAGCAAAGTAAACACATATTAAATTCAAATATACTCGTCATTAATCACAACAATACTTAATATATATTTTTTCAATATCCCACCAATATCCTCTAAACAAAAGTCACAGTCTGAACGTTCATAATTAACACATACTTTTCTTACAAGCGAATTCTACAGACTGTAACAATCAGCTTGCGTTACACTGAAAAGATGTTTAGAAGTTTACATTTAAAAAGATTCTAATCCTTGTATATTTTTGGTAAATCATGAATAATGAATTAATTAGCTAATTAGTTGCTATACAGCTTTGATAACATAAAAAGTAAAACATTCAATCATTACCACAATACAGTACAACATAAGCTGACACACTATCTCAAAAATTCCCGACAATATGGCCTACAGCTTTGAGAAACTCGCCTACACCAATCTCTTTATGCCTATGCCTGTTGCAAACTTCGACTAACCGCCGTTGATAATGAAGTTCCTTCTTTGCAGCAGCATTCCTTGCACAGTTGTTTTGATAGCAAACTACGGATGCAGCCTGTGCGTCGCATTGGAGCGTATCGATTAATCATATCCGGTCAGAGGCAAAGACCAGAATCCTTCAACACAGAGGCACACTATCCGTAAAGAGAGACTTCTGCAACGCAGCTATGTACCAATATTCAAATTGAAAAAACAACTTTGAATTTTGCTGAGGGCAACATTAGCTCCACAAGCCTTCAACCAACCTATTGACGACATTTAGAATGACGCCACAGCTAAAAATAGAAAATACTTTGGTAAAACTTACATGATCCCAGAACTTAAACAAGAAAGGGATCTACAAACCAAAGTATGTAAGTAAAATAACTTTTACGACAGAAAACCCACACAAAGTGGGAAATCCAGAGCAATCGCAGTTGCGCTGGACTCCCTAAAAGAAAACAAACTTATAGCCTCTACACTGATGAAACATAAAGCTTGTTTTTTTAAATAAAAACAAAGGCATTCCTTAAGGCCACTATCTACAGCTTTTAAGAAAAAGCGAAAACATCTTCAAAACTTGATGTTAGATAAAACGAAGACTGAGTTTCCAAAACATGGAATCTCCCACATTAGTTTACCCTCTAAAAATAAAGGGTTTAAATCCAAATAAAGGGCCAGACCACAGCTCTCCTCACACACGTTTGGACTAATAGGAAAATGGAGAAGGTTAAACTTACCTCAAACACGGATAATATTAACAAAAGATGACAAACTTGCTATACTTAGCACAAAATATGACACACACTACTTAACAAAATAGTGAGATAAACTCAAAGGTTTGAGTACGTAAAAATGCCAATGCTAAAAAAAAACCACTAATGACAAAGAATAAACAAAATCTGTCTACATAGGAAGGAATCTGTCCTCTCCTTGGGCACTTCTGTTGAACCAAGTCTTGTCATAGTTGATTTAAAAAAACACTTAAAACAGCCTAATAACGCTCATCTCACACCGATAATTGAAACAACTTTTTTTTAACATTAAAGAGTCTATTAACAGACGCTAATGTGGATCACTGTACTGTTGATTAAATGCATTTAAACATCACAAGTGCGTAGTAAACAAACATGGCATCAAGCCTAATGATAATCAAAGGAAAGTATTAAAATAAGAAAATAAAACTCATTTTCAAACAAGCAGATGCGCACCTGCCAATATATATCAGATAATTAAACCGAATACAACCTTCGGGACAAACAAGCAGAAGCAAAACAGTCCAAGAAACCTACAATCCCCACACCCGAAACCCTCTGTGAAATCAGATAGGCCTTTTAAAAAATGATTTTAAGTCTGTAAATATGAGGGTTGTATATTTATTATCAAATCTTCAGAAACACACTTTCTAGCACGGTTGTGCTGAAGTAGAACAAACAGTTTTCCACTAAAACAACAATCTAGTGCCAAAGATTTTATAGAAAAGTTTATACAACAAACCAAATATGGTAGGGTATTACCCTAAAAGCCCAACGAGAAATACCATACCACACTGGCCTATTATAATTATCTAAACGTGCTTCCACGTTTTCCATGTTCGATGAACTGAACCAGGCCACCAAGGTACATACAACACTATGAGATATACGTAGAAAACAAAACTATTCTTAAAAGGCTGTTAGATTTATGTCTTCATTAAGAAAGGAGGTGGCTTTATCACCAAAGAGAATTTTTAATGCAAAACTTGGGTCACTTCGAAGCCATACCTTTGTTTCCTCTCATTGGTAGAGCGTTGGCGTAGCATGTGGGAGGTCGTGCATGGGTTCGATCCTAGCGACGGACCATCCTGACTGATCTTAATAGATAAAATTATGGCCAAAAATTACCTTGAGATACAGAAGTGGCTATCACGATCATCTTATGCACGTAGCCATAAGTTCAAACCCCGTAGTGGTCGAAGTGGTTAAGAATCCAACTAACCAGACAACTGTAGGCATGGGCGCCCATCTTGTGGTTTTCAGAGGGGGCAAAGACAAAGTGACAGTTTTTCTATGATTTACTAAAAGTTATCAACAAGGTAACACCTACAATATTTACTAAATTAAGAGCGAAAAAGAATCATGTCATGAAGTTCATTAAACCTACCTTAAAGTATACTGGATAAGATAAAATGAATTGTATGGGCTGGAAGTTGATTGGAAATGCTTAAAAGAGTATACTAATGTTAATGACTTAGTAAACTTTAAGATATTATTTATGAAATATTTGTCAAATGTGTCCTCTGCAAAAGAATTTGTCCTCTATCATTAATTTGTTAGATTGCGTAGGAAGTCAAGAAAGACATAAAAATAGCCTATAAGACCTTCATATCAAATTCTGAAAATAATATCAATTACGATCCAGGTTAACTGTCGAAATTTATTAAAAACAAAACAAAACATCTTCCCCAAAATATATTAAAATTTGAAGGTTAAATTTGTGTAACAATAAAGAAATAGCTAATACGTTTGCACAGTATTTCCAATTAGTATTTGTATCCTCTTCTCAACCGTTCAGTAATTTTGATAATAATTCTAGGAGTTACGAAGATATCTGAATACTGCCTGTTGATCAAATACATTTGAACGAAATAGGAAAGGCTGTCAAGAATCTAAAATCCGAAACGACAGTTAGATCTGATGGTATACCCTCGTATATAGTGAAAGGATGTATTGAAAAATTTAAATATTCCCTATTGATTGCGTTCAACGTGGCACTAAAAACATGTATTTTCCCTAACAAGTGGAAATCTGCTTTAGTTTGTCTTATACCTAAAGCAAACAACAGACGAGAAGTTACCAACCACAGGCTTATAGCAATTTTACCAATCTTTGCAAAATTCTCTGAACTGATTATATATCAACGAATTATTAACAATTTGAAGGCAGTTATCTCAACTAAACAACATGGCATTGTTTCACAAAAATCCACCGTAACGAACCTTACAAATGTTACAGATTTGTTGAAAACTCGTTGGACAAAGAAAAGCAAGTCGATGCGATTTATATTGACTTTGAAAAGGCATTTGACAGACTTAATCACAATGTATTACTAGGTAGATTAAATCACCATCACTTCTCTCTGTATTTGATTATGTTCATGTGCTCTTATCTAACTAATCGCAGACAGTCTGTTCTATTTAAGGAACACAAATCTGATGAATATTCAGCACTGTCATGAGTCCCGCAAGGCTCGAATCTTGGACCGTTGTTATTCCTCTTGTCCATTAATGACCTACCATATAATGAAAAAGTGCTATTTGCGGATGACCTCAAGTATATGCTAAAATTAATTCCATGAAGATGTCATAAAGCTACAGCATAGTTTAGTCAACTTTACTAACTTGTGCGTTATCAGTCAACTTGCAATTAATACGAAGTTTTATCATTCAGTACAAATAAAACGATTTATAGATTTAATTGTTAAATTCATAAGTAGGCCCGACGTAGTTGAAAACTCTTGGTGTCACGTTTGATACGAAATTAATGTTTAACAGCCACATAAGATATATTACAAATGAAGCGTTTAAAATTCTAGCATTTGTAATAAGAATGGGAAGAAAATTTAACAACAAAATTTCTACATTAGAGAAAATATACTATGCTTGTGTTCGTTAGAGCAAAGACGTAGTATTTCTGATCTCTTATTTCTTAGGAAAATAATGGAAAATGGCTTAGACTGGGCAGACTTGGTATCATTGTTATGGTTTCGTGTCTCGTCATTAAAGACTCCGTGGACAACACTGGTCTCTTCCACTGCAAAAAGGCAAGGACAATATAATGATGAAATTACCAATCTGGAGAATATATACTACCTACAATTAAATGTATAGAACTTCCATCGATTTGCATAAATCTGATATGTCCTCGTCTTCCAAAAAAATTAGATATAATGTAATAAAATTGTCTGTAAATGAGCATTTTAAATATCGACACACTACCCACACAGCACACAATGTTGAATTAACATTTTATAAACGTTGAATTTTGATAACGTATTTGGTGACGTTGAATTGTACGTTCTATCAACGTAATTTAATAAACGTTTAAAGAATAACCAGTATTAAACGTTTATTAAACGTTGGATTTAAATTACACTCTTAAACCTTCTAAAATGGTGGCAAGCACAACGTTTATTAAACGTTGATTCAACGTTGAATATTTGTGAGATTTCCTAATTTACGGAAACAATTTTCAGTGATAGTTTTATGCTTAAACTTCACTAGGTGTTATATAATATCATTTTTTTTCTTGATGGAAGTGCACTTCTGTTTGACATACATACAATGCCTACGCTATGCCTTTGTCTTTTGTTCTCTCATAAAAACCGGGAAAGGCAGGACATCGGATCAGCGAGAGATCGAAATGACAGGAGGAAATCCGAATAAGTTGCTCAAATGATTTTTTTTTTTTCTTTGTATATTCTTCGTAGTATAGGTTGTCTCATCTTGTGAAAAGCAATAAATGTGGTACTGACAATTCTCAGATTTACTGAATGAATCAAAAAAATCCACGAGGCAACCTAATTCTGTTTTGAAAATGTATAACTTTTTTATTTCGTTCAGATACCTCTTATAGGTAAGAGTATATTGTATGTATGTAACTATATACAATTAAGGAAGACAACTAGTATTTCAGTTTGTGGAGGATTTAACGAACATTTGTTTTTTCTCGCATTATTTAAATTGCATTCTGAATATTTATTTATTTTACATAAATTTTTATATACATTATCGCTCAGACGTGCTATTGCTGGAAAAATAAGTTACGTTTATACGTACTCAAGCGTTATTTGTCCTCATTTTTTTTTATCTTTCAATTAGTGGTTTCACTAAGAGTCTCCGTCATTACCTTGTTGAGGGGTTTGTTAGACTGGTATCCTAGTGTGAGTGAGTTGGAATTACACATTTAGATCCTTAATGTTGTGGGCGAAGGTTTTTATCTTCATTTCAATTCCCAGACTATTTATATTGGGTTACGTGTACAAAAAAAACTATGGCGCAACAGCCCATGAAGGGCCCAGGCCTGCAACGCGACATTTTGCGGGGGGCACGTGGTCAGCGCACGGCTGTTTTCACAAACTTTGAGTGGCTTTCGCTACCGGTTTAGTTCCCCCTCCCCCCAGGGTTGCCCACGGTACTCATTTTCAGAGACTGGGTCAACCTCTAGGACTTACGGCCTAGGTAAAATTGTTTCAACTTCTCCCACCGGGAATCACACCCGGATTGTTGGATTGTCACGTTTGAGGAGAAGTAAAATTTAACTTTCAGGACAAATTTCGTACCTTTCCCCCAAAATCCCCTACTTATAACGAATATTTAAATCTGTGCAGATGAAGAGAATAATGTAAGTTTCCCAGACCGAAGCCTAGTATTTCCATGTTCAGTACGATATGCTTTAATTGAAATTGCAATTTTAGGGTTGATTCCAGGTTAAAATCCTATAATCAAAGGATTTTTCCTGGAATCAACCTTAAAATTGTATCTTCCTGAACACTGAAGTACTAGGCTTCTTTCTGGGAAACTTAATTATTCTGTTCATCTTCACAGTTTCAAATATTCGTTGTAAGTAGGGATTTTTGGGAAAGGTATGAAATTTGTCCTGAAAGTTGAATTTTGCTTCTCTCTGAACGTTGTATAAATGTTGCGTAACGTTGATTAAACGTTCAGTAGACGTTTATTCAACGTTTTGTAACGTTGACTCAACGTCAATGCCAAAAATAAGTTGCGAGAAAGGTTTAGTTGAAAGTCTTTAAAACGTTTATTAAACGTCATATTCAACGTTGAATCAACATTTCTTAGAATACTAATCCGATAATTGTATAAACGTGGAATCAACGTAAATTCAACCGGAATTCAACGTTTATTAAACATTTAAGAAAAAGTTGGATAAACGTTTATTCAACGTATTTGTGCTGTGTGGATAATTGGGCTACAAAGCTTGTTGTATTGACAATAAATATATAAATAAAATAAAATATAGAAAGTAGATATCATTTTTTTTGTTTTCTATCTTGTATAGTATAATTTTCTCCGGCTAGGGGGGGGGGGCGAGCTCCCCCATTGCCCCCTTTATGGGCGCCCTTGACTGTAGGGCCTATCTTTCCAAGCCAATCTAACAGTTGAGGATGTCAACAGCGACTACCAACAACTACTATTAGAAAAAATGTTTATAACAACTCAACAACAAATAAAGTTCTAACTGTGTATGCATACACAATAATACCAACGGCGTATTATTATGAAATGCCCCTAACTCAAGATTCCAAAAGAGGATCATACAGACAAATAGGGTCACCAGGAGCCTAGAGTACCCACGCAATGCATCTAACCTAAACTCTAGCTCCAAACATTTTCTACACCCCAGACGAGCGGCGCAGAAATGCCTTCCAGATTTAAGAATATCTGGGAAAGAGGATTCCAGATCCTTGTGATCGCTGTGAAAAAACAATAATTTAGATCGAGGGAGGAAATACCGGTAAGGCGATACCTCTAATCTTTTAATTAGATCGTCAGTTCATACTCTGAAGTACCAGCTGGTTCAGATTAGCGACAGATTAAGAAAAACGCAAATCTTTACTTGAGAATAATCTCAAACGATGATACGCATAACGACTCATATGCGACTCATGCTGTGTCTTTACTCACTTCGAAGTCTAGAGGGTGGCAAAAGACCTTGTCTTACCTTTACCTTAGTAGGGCCCACACCTGTAGTCTGGAATCGCAATTCCTGAAATAAAGACGAACGAACACCAACGAATGACGGTCGCAACTCAATCCAGACGTCGTGTCATAACGCAAAAATGCAAATAATATCTATTCACACAAATCACATACTGGAGTCACTTCATATGTCAACGCAGAAATAAACAGAAATTCAATATATAGTTCCTTTCCCAAGTTTTCACATCTCAGCTGGCGAAAGAATCCTACCACTGGCCTACGGATTTATGAACCAATCTAATCTAATTAAAAACGCATCACTCAAAACGATAGGTTTACCGAAACAGAGAAATAATTTAGTCGATTGCCGTCAAACTTCACGTAACGATTCGTAGTTAAATTCCGATGAATATCATGGCAAACATTAAATAACTCACTGCACATGATAAATATTACTATAAACTGTACATGGATTATCAACTAATGCCTTAATTAGTACCTGGTTAACTGAGAGGTCTCTATACTACGTTCACTGAACATAAACACAAGATTTTTCGAAGAAATATAAAAATTTCAGAATTCCAATTTATTGCACTGAACTTACATAATGCACGCTTTCGGATATGATAGTTTCATAAGAATCAGAACAGAACTACCGTTGAGTTGAAGGAACAAACAAATTTGAATGATCTATCTGGTATACATTGAATTAATTAAGCAGAACTGAAAGTTGCGTTGTTGAATATAAATGCCCATAATTTCTTTAATAATTAATAAATCTTGTTGAAATTTCCACAAAGTATTCCCAAAACATTGTTATTTAATTTAGAAAAGTTTTGTCACAGTATTACTTACAAGCATGAAGTTTTTGTCCAAAATACATCGTATAGAAATAATCAATTTAGTATTATTAACTGCGTGACGTTATTACAGATGATAACTACATTATACAAATGACGTTTTGAATAAATATTGAAAAATGCAAAATAATATTATAAAATGTGACTTTTTATCGGAGAATAGTGGCTGGAGTTGAAATCAAGTTTATTTAACCATGTCGAATAATATTAAATTTACTATTAACATCAAAAACGGTACGCAAAGATGGTCGAACAGACATGTCGCTAATTTGACTAGGTAATGAAAATATGCGGTAGCTGTCAAACATTGCTAACCGGGAATTTCGAAAGGATTTAGAAACTTGAGACGAAATATTGGCATATGATTATTGAAATCTAACGATCCGATACTTGTAATGTAAGAATTCGGTTAATAGCGGCCCCATACTGAAATTTAGAACATACTGTACATTTTGACAAATAATCTCAAAAACAAAATATTAAATTTAATGAGGTGAATATCTCGAAATAATGTCTCCGCTGAAAAGTCCTAGTAGCACTTGTATCGGTTTTTGTTCTTCTTACTATGATTTAATATATTTTCCGGTATTGACGAAATCAGTCTAAATATAATCGGAATATTTACAAAATTTGGCGTTTATATTTACCACTCGTAGATAGGGTTTAGGAAGTACAGATGACGGAAAGCCCATACGTCCATTCTTCTAGCTATTAAAATTGGAACTGAACTAACATGGCGTGGGAGAGCAGTTCTCCCAGCAAACGGAGAAGAAGGCTGATTCACACCAATCAGCAAAAACCAAGTCATGATGCATTGACTAGGCATTTTTGTCCAATCAAAACAAGCACTAGATCCAAGTCATTGCTGCGCGACTAACGAAAACCTGGATGGATAACGGTTAAAATACAAACAAAAATAAAACGAAACACGCTCAAAGAGTCTCAAACCAACCAAAGAGAATGAGCTAAGGAGAACACACAGAAAGGAAACAAAACGTAGACTAAGAAAATAAAAGGGGGAGAAAATAAATATAAAAATGGAACAGCAACTAGGCTGTTACAATTATTACTATAAATAATAATAATAATCGCTGCACAACAACTGCTCAAAGTCTGCACCAAATCTCAGGCCAAAACAAACACAAAATACTGTCCCCAACTCCATATTTGGGAAACGAACCCAGTACCAACACATTTTATTTGAAATTATTCAAATATATGTATTTATAATTAAGAATCGCAGGCGAAAGATTCCCAACACAGGGAACACGTTCTTATACAGGATAGACAATGCGCCTCATCAAAAAGGGTGCAAATATGCACATATACCCACTAGAGGTCGTGCTTCGCCACTTAAATAAGAAAACAAAAACAAAGGAACGTTCTGTGATGGCTTCAAGAGTACGGGCTTCAAGCCTCACTTCCACACTAAATACAAGCATTTTACCTCAAAGGTGGTGTGGAAACGAATGGATTATTTTGTTATTTATGAAAATATTAATTACTTAAATTTAACAAACAATGTAATTATAATATTTAATTTAAATAATTTATTTAATTTTACTTCATATTAATTGATAAATTTCTTATTTATAAAAAGTATTTGTAAACTATTTATTGTAAATAAACAATGTTTTAACATTATTAATAATAATTATAATAATATAATTTCGATTATATAATTAACTTTGTAAAGTGCATTATACATTTATCTCCGCAGTTTATTCAGCGAAGTCCTCTAAACGGATGCGCACTTCCCCTTCTTTGTGCTATATCTCGAAAATGGTTAATCATACGAAAGAAATGTATATAACCAAACTTGTAGAGAATTTAATGCTCTACAAGTTTTGTAATAACCTTTAACGACGTGCGATGCATAG
>JAGDQP010013721.1:0-29698 GCA_022664845.1 Lepisma saccharinum
ATATATATATATATATATATATAGAGGTGTGTTGCTAAGCCATTCAAGTATGAAAATTCGGGTTTCCTCACGGAAAAAGAGCTCTTTTAAGAGCTGAATAATCCTACCAATTGGCAATTCTTTATATTGTGAAACACCTCGTTCATAGGAACGAAGTGTTTCAAAAATAATATATAAAGAGGGATACTAAGTTTTGAACAAAAGAAAAAATAATAAAAAGTATTTCTTCTACCGAGATTCGAACCACCGAACCTTGCGATGGTTCAAGAGTAAAGATTAAATGAGCACTCTACCCATGTGGCCACCAACCTACTCACAGCGAAACATCAACATTCCAGTGTTTCTTGAGCGTTGTATTTTAATCATCGTTATATTGGAACTGGATACATTTAATTGTATGTAATATGTGCAATATATGAGGGAAAGTATGTTAAGAATCAGTCCCAGAATTATTATTATTATTAAATATTGTTACAGTATAGAAACCCATAGGATCAGCTTGTTTCTGTTTTATTACTCACATAAGAAAATCTAACTTGGATAAAAAACGAACTGATACTATGGAAAGGGTATCTTTATACTTTCTGTATGAGCTTTGTGAGTGAAGTCGTCTAATATCAAAATTTAATCTGCATTTTCAACTTATGTGGAATGCAGAAAGAAAAGAGTCGCATAGAATAGCTACAACGGCAGCGGTACAGAAACTTGAATGAAAGATTCTTTAACGCAGCCTTCGTGACCGAGGAATAAGAAGCACGTGGTTTTGGTACTTTTGATATGTTCATGAATTTGGGTTCGAATCCCAGATCGACCACAACATTTTACTTTATCTAGCTACGTCGGTACGTTCAGTTTTCGTTTTGTAAATGATTTTTACATCCAAAATAACACCATTTATTGTGACATTAATTTGCAAATATTTTATAATAAAGGGTTAAAAGACAATGAGCAAAGATAAAAAACTATCTGTGTTATGTAAAATATACAGTCCGGCCCTGTGTTGTGTGTGTGGCGTCGCACATATACAGAAGGTCGATCCGTCTATATGTGTCCGATTTGAAACCTGCACCCCTGCTCACACAATCGACCGATCCGAATGATGCAAACAGTAACAGGAAGCCAAAGCCTTTTAGTATCACGCCAAGGTCGCGTGTGTGTGTGTGTGTGTTGTGTGAATCATGGCACCCAAGGTGAACCGATTTTGGGAAGGCTACGTGGTAGCACTTTTCCACGCCAAGTTTTCCGTGACACAGATTCAGAAACAGTGCAGAGAAAATGGGTGTGCATTGGGAACAGCAACCATCAAGAACATAATTAACCGACATAAACACAACTACGTTAAAGCAGTTCGTTCGCCCACGAAGGGGAGTAGAAAGCGACCGTATACTACGGTGACGCCACCTCTAGCTCGGAAGTTGCGGTGAATTGCTTACAGGAAAACCCTCCTCCACAACGTGTGATGGCAAGACGAGTGCACATGGCACAATCGACTGTGAACCGCCACCTACGTAACAAATTAAAAAGCTCCGGATGGTGTTTAAACGCCGTGGACATGTCCTTACTGCGGCTCATCGGAGAGGCAGAAAAACCCGCTGCAGGCGCATCTATGGGGACAAGTGGAAGTTTGTAGCCACACACGATGAAGCATGGATTTTTCTAGCCGATCGTGGCAAATTCGAGCCGTAACGTACACCCTTAGCGATACAAAAACTTGTCCAGGCTTCATCCGCCAGTGCAAAGCAAGTTTCTCGAAGGGCTTTATGGTTGTCGCGGGATACTGCTATGAAGGCAAGTTAACGATTCGCCGAGTGCCTAACAACTGCAAGATCAACTCCGCATTTTATCAGCAACATATTCTCACACCAATTTATACAGAAGATCTGCCCCGTTTGTATGGAAATGCAGTAAATCAAGTCCGTGTGCATATGGATAAGGCCTCACCACATACGTCGCGTTCTACTCTGTGATTTCTGCAACAGATGGTGACAGACACCGGCATCCAGGCGATTCCCTTCCAGGACATACCAGTGAAGTCATCTGATGCAAGTCCCTTGGATTTTTGCGGGTTTGGCCTATTGAAAAGAGGACTTGCATCTCGTCGTGTCACCACTGTTCGTTGCCTCTGGAAAGCCTCCCTGGAGGAGTAGCTCAAGATTCCCCTTCCTGTATTTCAACGGAGCCTTCTACAATGGAAGTTACGGTGCAGGGCTATTGCCAGGAGACATGGTGCTCACATCGAAGGCAACCGATGTTGTTCCCGTGGTTTTTCATAAGGTAGGTGAAACGTCAAAATCGTACACATATAGACTGATCAACCTTCTGTAGTAGGATATTGATATTGTTTATCGTTGAAGTGACAACTATGCACTGAAGGTAGAATCTTACTCATGTGGAAAATGAAAACACCTATTGACGTGAACCTTAAATTTACTGTATAATGCCACAATAATATTTGTTATTTGCAATTATAACTATATCTGGGCCACGAGAATACTGATACTGGACTATAATACTATAAACATTTGACCTTTAGGAAAAGTCCAATCACAGGTTCAAGTTCGTCGGTTTATTATATAGAGTGGTTTAACCCATTTTACACAAAATTGTGGGTTCCGCCATTAGAAGCTCAGCTGTTCGTTTAGGCCGTTCGTAACAATTAATATTAATAATGTTCAGTAATAGTTTCTGTTTTTCCGCAATGTTTTTATTCTCTTCTTCTTTATAAAAAAAATCAAAATAATGCTACTATAATTGGTATTATTTTGAATGTAAAAACCATTTGTAATTATTAAAGAAAGAAAGTTGAACGTAGCTATATGTATTAAAAAAAAAAAATGCTGTAGATTTGACATTCGAACCCAAGTTCATGGGCATCAAAAGTATACAATCCACGTGCTTAAAACCCCTTGCTCACGATGACTGCGTGAAAAAGTGTTTCACTTCGTGTATTCTCTGAGTCAGTGTGCTTGTATTGGTTACATACAATGTTAAAACAACTTAAATCGTTATCTTTCAGCAACGCACCGCAGCGCTTGTCGGGACAACTTGTACTTGATTCACGTGTTTCTGTCCGTCAATCGGTTTAATTATTTTCACTTCTGTATGGCATATTAGTGCATTTATTCTGTTACCTGTTTTTTACGGAACTATGCAATCACAAACTTCCATATTCACTGAAAAGGTAAAACTTAATTCTAAAATAAGCAAGTACACTAGGAAAAAAAACTGCCATTGCTGGGACTCGAACAGGTATCTCGTACTTCCAAATAGGAGGAAAATAGAAACTTAACACTTTTAACTTCTCGACTACTTGCTAACACTGTAAATGTGTTTCTCCCTGTGTATAGTAGTAATAGTGAGGAGCAGTGTCAATTGAATTTTCGCAGTTTTGAGGTCCTTTGGTTAACTTATAATGCCTTTGGAATGCATTATGTTCTTATATGTGCCGTACACCAGAATTATTTAAGAATACAACAAACCTAAAATTAAACGACATTAGAATGCTTCGGCAACTAATTGCTGAAGTGGGTCTACAGTGGTTCAAACTGTATCAATCTTCTCCCCCTCTTTTCTAACATGTCCTCGGTACATAAGAAAGACATTATTAAAATTTAATCACCAATTTCTGAAACCGCCAATTCTTACTACGATATTCAATTAGATTGTATTTCCGACCTTCAGGCATCTAAGGCTTAGGCCTCTTAGTTGTTTATGTTTATAGTATAACGAATATACAACGTTCATTTAAATACGAACTAGAGTTCGAATTTCATACGTTGATCATGTTAGAAATCTGTTTTTATTTTAACAGAAAATGAAGTGAAATATTCTGTTGCTTTGAAAAATACTTGAATATTTCTTCTTTTGAAATCTTTTAAATAATTTTAATTTACTTCGGTGTTCCTTTCGTGTTTTATTTTCGTTTGCTTGAGAAATTTGAGACAATACGGAGGAATTGACAAAAATCTAAAGGTAATGTTGATTCTATTGTTGTTCCTTATGTTGTGAGAATTTTGGTACCAATATCAGACTTTTTGCATCGGAAGATGTTCTGAACATACGGTAGGGGGATTTCTTTCCAGTTTCAAAATATGTTTGCAACTGAAATTTTAATACTTGTTTATTTTTGTTACCTATAATATAAATTAATGGAACACTGGACAGCCATCGATATCATAATAGTAGTAATTATTAGTATACCAAACAGCTGCCGGGTTGTACGAGTTGTGCATAAGACCTACAGATCAACATTCGGGAGGTACGCTAGAAATCATTCGGAATAAAGTATTCCATTTTCTTCCCAGATACACCAGGCGAATGTCAAAGGTGTGTATACAACAATCCTGCTTCCTTCCCAATCTTTACCCTTTTCTAAGCTTTGGAGAATAGTTATAATTTATCTTACTTATAATGCCACCTTACAGATAATAATAATAATAAAGTAATATTTATTAGAGTGCTATGAACAGCTACAGGTATTACTGGTTGCAAATATAATGAAGAATACATACATGAATTACAGTACAAGTACAGAACAAATAAAACAGAATCACAAAGTTGACAAAAAATAAACCATCATAAAAATGTCCGCAACCTTATTATAGAGTGATCAATTACTATAATGACGAATTAGTCTTTTAATCAATTTCTGTCAATTGTTAGAAGGAGAGAGTAGATTAAATGTCTCGTTTGGTACAAGGGTACACAAAAGTTTAAGTTTCTTACAAAATACTCACTTTGCGCTTCATGTGTAAGGATTTTATCCAAGAACTTCTTATCAGTGTCGTCTCTTCTCTTAGCCAGAGTTTGTGTTAAAATAACTACGCCAATGAGTGTAGTTATACTTAAAATAAGGTAGTTTAAACTTATAATATAGAAGTCGGAGGAAGCATCTTTGTATGGCCTCAACCTTATCTGTTGAAGTTTTCGTAAGATAATTCCACACATTTGAGGCGTATTCTAGTTTGGTTCTTATTAAAATTTTAAATAGAATAGCATATGTGTTTAAATCATTAAACTGATTCCATTGATTAAAAATAAAATCAATAATTTTTCTACATTCGCTGGATAGATTATTGACATGTTTATTAAAGTTCAATTTGGAATCGAAGATGATACCGAGATCCTTGACTGTGTCTACTTTCGTAATTATATTATTATTAACCTTATATGTACTGACATGATATTGGACTTTGTTGGTATAACTTACAACTTGTGTTTTCTGAGAACTGACTGACATTTTGTTTCTATCACACCACTGTTCTATGTGATTAATATCTAATTGCAGGAATTTATTATCAACACTTTTATTAACTTCTCTGTAGATCTTTATATCATCCGCATATAGCAATAGTTTTTAATGTTTAACTTCCTTAGATAGGTCATTGATAAATATATTAAACAAAAGTGGACCCAACGGTGAACCTTGAGAAATACCATTAGTGATGACAGTCTCTTTTGAGGTATGATTATCCAATTTAATTCTAAAAGATCGATCTAATAAGTAGCTCTCAAACCATTTAAGGTACAAGGGTGTGAGACCCAAATTACTCCATTTTTTAATCAATAACGAATGATCAACACTGTCAAGTGCTTTCTCTAAATCTATGTAAACAACATCACATTGCGAGTTGCAAGCTATGAGCTCTTGTATTGAATTAGTTACTTCCCATAAGTTAGTGACCACAGAATTTCCAGGCGAGAAACCAGGTTGAGAATCGCTTAACAGTTGCCTAACATTAAACTGTAGATATTCACTAATAACAGTTTCAAATATTCTAGCCATACCATTAAGAATGGTTATTGGTCAATAATATTAATAATAATAATGAATGCTCAGCGGGAAAAGCGCAAAATTATAAAAAATAGAGTTTTCAAGGCCCATTAAACATTAAATTGTTTAAATCAGTGCTTCTGAACCCTTTTTGTTCGTGGCACGCTATCCTTTGTAGTGCGAAACATACGAGTTGGAAACAATGCGAGAGTCACAATAAACAATAAGCTCAAGAGTCTCATTAATAACTCAAATCTTTTATTATAAGGCGTAAACAAACCAATAATTTCCTTGTAAAAATGTTCAGCTCATAAATCTTTTTTCTTGTTCCTTTTTCTAAATAAATATTGAGTGAAATTATTTGAAATCACTAAGTCTTAGAAGTTTCGCGGCAAACTCAGCAAATCTTGCGGCACACCTGTTAAGAACCATTGGTTTAAACATTCTCTTAATGTGATCAATAATTCTTCAGACTATATTTAACCATTCTAGTACACTATATCGAGTAGTAGATGGGACCATTAATTCGAATTCAACCAAAAATTGGGGATTCATAGTTGTTACCCATACCCATCAAATATTTCGTCGTTCACCCTAGCGAGCACAAATGCTTGAAGTCTATTGCTTCTTTTCCTTCTGTAAAACATATTGAATGCACTCATTCCGTTAGATTTGTTATTACTGAAAAGAAATGTGAGAAAATGAACTTCAGTATTGAGAAAATAAAACAATTTCATAATAAGTGAAGAAAAAATAGTGCCTGTGACTGGGCTCGAACATAGGTACCCGTAGTTCAGAAAAGGAAAAAAGTGAGATGTACTGCGTTTAACCGCTCGGCTATGAATTAATACTAATCTCTTTTCTTTCACAATGTATAGTAGTAACAGCTGGGGAGCACTGGCAGTTCAGTTTTTGTTTTTGTGGTTTTATGGCTATTCTGCCATCAATAAATATACTCTTATATTGCCGTTTAGTAGACTATATTTAGAATGCATGACAAACCCAAAATCAAACATAAGTTGAGTATTTGAGGAAATAAATGCCCAAGTAGATGTGCAGTGGATATGCAATGGTGCAGACTCGATCGAACTTATCATGCTCTCTTTCAATGTGCTCAGTACACGATAAAGGATTTATTAAATTTTAATTTTAGTATCTCTTCATAATATAATAAATAAAACCGCTCTTTCCTTGTTGTTTGTTTTAGGTAACCAATACACAACATTCATTTAAAGGAAGATTACCTAATTAAACTTTAGCTTGAATTTCGTGCGCCGATCATGTTAAAAATTCATTAGATACTTCTTATTTGTTTTAACAAAACTGGGGCGATATTAACATGTATTTTTGAATATTCTGTTCCTTTGAAAATACTAGAACATTTCTTATTTTGAGAACATATTCATAATTTTAATTTACTTCAGTGTTATCAGTACTGTTCTGTTTCTTTCAGGTTTGTTGTTTCTTCTGTGTGCAGAAAGTACCGTTATCATATTGTTACAATAATAATAGTAATACATCCGCTCGGGCCTAGTGTTTCTGACTACGAACTTCTGGTCAACACTGGGAAGGTACGCTGGAAATAGTCCTCATTAATATTTTCCAGTTTTTACAGATACACCAGTTGAATGCCGAATGGTGCATAGATCATGATCCTGTTCGTTTCCTTTCCCATACTTACCCTCTTTTAAATGCTGTATTGAATTGAATTTTTTAAGGCCCTTTGGCATCTTTTGTTCAGGTTGAGGAAGGTATTGGTCAGAACTTTTAAATTAACATTACTTTTAAACAATATTCTGCTAGTGATTCGCCTTGACCACTAAATCTCAAAATTAATATGCTAAATGAACCATATCCAATTTACCGAATAATATGTAGTTCATAATACTTCCATTATTATCCACCATTGTAACCATAAGCAAGGACACAGTTTAGATTTTGTTACTTCTCGTTTCTCTATTTTTGTTCTTTTATTGCGTTGCACTATCCATACCTTAGCAAGTGATTGATAGTGTTAGAATTTAAGTTCTGAATACAGATTTACCACTATATGACGATATACAGGGTGTCTACCACCTTGGAAAACCTGGAATACTCAGGGAATTTTATAAATCTGGAAAACTCACGGAATACTCAGGGAAATCTATAACTTACGAGTGAAACTCAGGAAGAATTATGAGGTGGACCTGTCCACAATTGGTAAGAGCACTGCCCAGGCAAGGTTGTTGTGGATTCGATTCCCACTGCTGACCTGACTTCTTTCAATGTATCAGAATCCTCTATTTAAAAGATATTATGCTTTTTTTTTTCACTTATGAAATACCAATAATAAAGATGATGTTTGGACTGGGTGGTGGTGGGATTAAGAAAATGTTGGGTATTATTTACATGTCTTTGTAGGGAATGCTCTTGTATTTGAGATTTGGTGGCCGGTAGTTGTCAGGTACGATGATCAAACTATTTACAATATCAATACTTAAAATTTCCACTGAGTAGGGGGCGGACTGCATGTACTCTGCCACAAC
The DNA here is from genome assembly GCA_022664845.1 of Lepisma saccharinum. Classification (NCBI taxonomy): domain Eukaryota; kingdom Metazoa; phylum Arthropoda; class Insecta; order Zygentoma; family Lepismatidae; genus Lepisma; species Lepisma saccharinum. The sequence goes on from JAGDQP010013721.1 coordinate 8,299, forward strand.
CAAGCTTTTAGTTTTAAGTAACACATTCAGAGCCGACGTGACATAATTGTCAGGCAGGAAAAATGAAGAATGTAATATTGATCCAGCTGAAGATTTACAAATCTGGCTCGACTAATAAAATTAAAAAGAGTGAATCAAGTATTTCTGGGATGAGAGGTACACACGAGTTTTCATTACATGTCTATCAGAAGCCTTAGACAGATGCAAAATCAATCTTAAGTGTGGTATATCTTTGAATGGCTGCTACAGAGGACTTCAGTTATAATATTAAATAACTAATTATTTATTGCACTTAGCAAGCAAACCAGTTCTATGTAGCTTGGAAAAGGATGATAAAGTAGTAGTAGTTATTTTTACCAAAGAACAATTATTAGGCATACGAAATTCCAATATCTACATCATATCAGGACAGCTATTGAAAGTAGTGCATAGAAGTAAAACACACGAGTTACGTTGCGATAGAACTGCATGCTAGTATGAACCTTGAGAAAATATTTGAAGGTGATTTAATATTATGCCTTCCGTGTCGACATCACATCTTCGAAATCATACTGGAAAGTGTTTTCGATGCAGCATGCGTGCAACGTCTGGGCCAGAGATGAATTCGTTTGGGAACCGTCAACCAAAGCAAAACAAAGAATGTAATAAGATCATTTACGCCTAAAAAAGCCCAGAGATGATCATTGTCAATTTTTGGAATAGGCCGTGATATGCATATGTAGAATTTTTTTTTGCATGAGGAGCCTCATTTCGCATTCCTGATCTGTGAGCCATGCCCGATGGTGGGATATCTTATAATCAGTGTTAAGGGACCCAAAATAGAAGGAATCAATTAGAAGAATATGTATTTTCCCAATACAACTTTATTTACGATATTGGTTCGATTCTAGGTCAGAAGGGCCCGGACTGAAGAGCCCGGTCGAAAAGGCCCGGTACCAAAAGGGCTCGGTGCCCCTGGTCAAAAGGGCCCGAGGTCAAATCTGCCTGAGGACGGAAGGGCCCCGTTCAAAAGAATCCGAGGACAAAATGACCCGAAGACAAACTGCTCCGTTCAGAAGGATTTGAGGGCAAAAGGTCCCTCCGATGCTCTGACATGATATCTGACCTAGTAACCTAACTTTACCGATGTTAATACACGGTTTAATTATTAAAAAGCTTCTTAGTTATGAAAATAGGATCTTTGAATGTTGTATGATTAGTTTATTGATGATGATCAAGAATCAACGAGAGAATAAGATACAAGTGGCACTCACCAACTTCATATTTGTCCTCCTTTCTTTCAGGCTTTGCCCCAAAACTTGATTTTCGGAACTATTTTATTACTTTTTTTTCCGAAAAATGTTTTGAATTTCCCTGTTCCTAGGCAAAGTGTTACTTTTTATTTCCCCAAGGAATTCTTTAGTTTCTTTTCTCCGGAACTTTCCTCATTTATTTATTTATTTATTAGAAGTTAGCACGGATACAGCAAACGCCATTTTACACCGTTCTTGTAACAAACAATAAACAATAACAACAATAATAAAAATAATAATACAACAAAGACTTATGCAATAAAGAACAATACATGTTTTTTCATTCATTCATACTAGATTCATTTAACAAGCCTTTAGAAATTTACTTTTACTGAAGCAGAAATCTGGTGGCAAAGCAAGAGTATTGTAAAAATGTGATAATCTATATACAAGAGATCGCTGGACCAAACACAATCTCTGTTTTGAGAGGTAGAAATGATGATGTGAACGAGAATTTTGTCTGGGTACTCTTAGGTTAAAAAGTGGAAGAAGGTCGTTGGTTCTGAGTGTGCCTTGCATTATTTTATAAAAAAATTTAAGTCATTTAGTTTTCTTCGTGTGTCTATGTTTTCACAAGCCATAGACCAGATAGATGAACAGTACTCGATACAAGTGAGAAAATATGACCGAAGAGCTCTGAAATCTTTAATATCGGTAAACCTGTAGAGAAGTCCAAGAAGTTTGAGTTCTTTAGAACTTACGAATTCAATGTGAGGAGTAAAATTGAGTTTTTCATCAAATATGATACCCAGGTCTTTGTAATGGCCTACCCATGGTATATTAGATGAGGCTAATGTGTACGTACGTTTTGTGTTATGGGTTTTCAGTGAGAAACGCATTGCAGCAGTTTTGCAAGGATTGACTTTCAGTAACCAATTATTGCACCACATTTCAACAGAATCTATAGCGGCTTGAAATAATAAAGTATCTTCTGTAGATTTAATTGTCTTAAAAATTTTGCAGTCATCAGCGTAAGGAAGTACTGAGCAGGAATTATCTATCTGTTCACATAAGTCATCAATGAAGAGGGAAAATAAAACTGGCCCTAAAGAGCTTGCTTGAGGGACACCTGAAAGCATGGGGAGCCACTTGGATGTGCTACCAGAGAAGACAACACGTTGTTCTGTGTCAGACAAATATGATGTTAGAAGCTGAAGGAGGGGTCCGTGTTATTTAATAATAATAATAAAAAAAAATCGGTTTTCTGGAAGCTTCGACCAATCTTATCTTAAACCATTTCTTACTGATCTTTTACTTAATGTGCATTCGTAAGGAAACTATAGCGAGAAATTTCACAACTAAGATAAGTGAAAAAATCTAATATTATGTATTCGCTTCGCGTTAAACGAGTCGGACTCGATCTAATGGAGACCCGGAACAGAAGCTTAACGGTTTATGCGGTTAGTTCCTTTCACCTCACCTAGGTATACTGTTGAATAACATTTTAAAATAGTATCCGAAATAAAAAAAATCAATTGATGTTCCTCCAAGAAGTAGATACAATGAAAAGTGAAATCATCAGCCAAAATAACTATTGAAGGTTTTTACTTGTAGTTAATTTGCTTCCAAAGAGGACAATGATCTTCAAATTCGACTATTTCCGAAACACAATTTGATCGCAGTTTCGTTTATAAAGTGTAGGGACTATAATGTCTTCAAATCCACATCCCGATGATTCCACCACCACCACCACTATAAGTTGAGCTGACTTGTATCTTTTGTTCTAATCGAGTATTTAACTTCTAAGGACGGAACTATTATTCCATTGACTGAATTTATATTCTCGGGTAGGTATCCAAAGCAGTGCACAAACAAACAAACAAACGATATTACTTGTCATGAAAGCGACGTTTCCACACCACTTTTCACCGATGTCACTAAAGTATTAGAAACGAAACTTCGTCTAGATACATTCCCAAAATTTGGCAGGCGAAACAGGATAATTCTGGTACGCCTTCAGGATGTCTGGCAGCAAAATTCAAACTTGCGTGCCTCCCCATTGGTGATCAGAAGTCTTCGTCTTTAACAAGAAGACCGTTAGGTCTGCATGTGAAGTGGGTTCAGATTCTGCTCAAAATGAAGTATAATCAAGCTGATAACTAAAGCATATGTGAAGATGACCGCTTCTTTGTAGATTCCTTTCCCAAAAGTTTTGTTGACCGAGGGATATCATTGCTAAGGGCTGAAAATGTCTTAAGCAGGAAGCAGTTCAAAAATCGACATATACAGCCGTATTCAGAAACTTTTTTTTAGTGACTAGCGCTGTACTAACGAGTGACTATCAATGTTAAAAGATTGCTAAATCACTCGCTAGTACAGCCCTAGTCACTTGAAGAAAACATTTCTGAATATGGCTGTAAATTATTAAGTAAGATTAATTTACAGTTAATATATTGCCATACTAATTGTACATTCAAAATGCATAATAATTTATTGTCCATTTATGAACTGTTTGTTACCGTTCAATTACTTTTCGTGAAACACACAAGAACAGAAATATGAGCAGCTCGCGGAAGAAGTATTCAGAAAGTGCTAGGGAGTGGTAAAAACATAGAGAGTGAATTGGTCAAACGTGATTTTGTTTTTGTATAGCATATAATTTAAAAAAAAATCTAACCTAAAGAATTGTTTCATATACCTTAAAGTGACTAGCCACTTTCAACAACATGTCCGTGCATCACTTGTGAAAAAACTATAACCTGACTGTGCGTAACCAATTGTCGTAAAATTTGATAAGTGGAGAAAATGCAACATAAACAAAACCCAGACAGAGCATTGTTTCGAAAGCAGAAAGGAGAAATAAGTGTTGTAGTTGTGGAAATAAGAGACAGCAATTGCCCTGGGCGGGAATCGATTGTGGAAAGAAAGCAATTGACCTGGACGGGAACCGAATTACATCCTCCCGCCCAGCGATCCGACGCTCTAGTCACTCCCCAAGCCTGCCAGCAGTCCAATAACGCTTTGGTGATGATATTTATGCTTCATCACGTAGTAGAGCAAATGCCTAAGCCTAATATATGTAGATTGCAATGCAGACATGCTTACTGACGTGACTTCCTGGATATTTCTTCTGCAAACCTCTCCTAGAAAGACGACGCTCTTCTGTATAAAAAATAAGTGTAGTAGCGTCTTTATAATCCAACACTTTGCCAGTCCGAACGTCCAGGAATCGGACACCGTGCAGATCAGTGCATGAATTTTTCGTTTTTTTGCTATAGAAAGGTGTGCGTATTGTTGGCCCTCGCAACATGTACTAACAACTTACGTACGTGTACTATATTCATTTTCCTCTTTTAGTACTTTATAATACAGCATCTATAATCTGTGATCACGTTCGTTAAGTTCATCTATCAAATGTGTAAATAAATTTGTTCTTGTAATTCTATTTAATCGAACCACCGTAGCTCAGTTGTAGAGTGTTGGCGTAGCATTCGGGAGGTCGTGGGTTCAGTCCCAGAGGCCGACCATCTTGACTGATTGTGAGGTTCTTCTAGGGATTTTTGTCAGTCACACCAGGTAAATCCTGGGTTGGTACCTTCAACTTAGGCTCTGGACGACGCCTTCCCGCATCCTTTCCACTCCCTTATCCCGGCCTGAGCCTTAGGTACCTGAAAGCCATAAATACAGTTCAAATTCAAATGAACCTATGATCATATTGAAAAACTCATTATTTGCCCTTTAATCTTAACAAGAAGAACTATTCCCAAGTAAGAAGCCTGCAAAATCCTTTTCTCTTTTCTTTATTTCTGGAAATGTGCCAGATTGGATATAACGAGTTTTGCAGCCGGATAATTTTTCGTGTTTCTAGGATGCTTGTAAGAATTTTTTAATCGATGTTTCTCAGGAAGGCTATATGCCCCCCACCATGCTCCTCTTCAGAAGGACTCGAGAACGCTGATTTTACAGTATTTATTTTCTATTCTAATAATTTTTGCAGAATTTCAGGTTCCTGTGATGTCTGAAAGTACTAAATGCCCAAAAGCCCTAACCTTTACCTCGTTGTATGTTAGAAACTAGTAGGTCTAATTGTACAAGAAATCCCGAAATCTTGCTTGAATGAATGTATTAACAAACAGCTATTAGATCATGACTTTCAGTTACAAAAAAACAGAGAAGTGAGGGAGGGTATGGACAACTTTCTTACGGAGACCATCATTTCGTAGTCAACTCGAAACACGTTTTACTGGTCCAAAGAAGTTAAAAGTCTCACGTCAGACTACCATGATCATTATTATTATTATTGTTCTCACCCACCACGAGCTTCTGTTTTGAGTGGAAACCAAACCACATGAGTCCTCCATTGAGAATCAAAACCAAGACCCACAGGAAGTCGCAATTATGTAATTAGTATAATTTTTAAAACATAAAATACAATATAATGGTATCGCAAAATAATAATAATAAATTTTATACGAAATTTAAGCATGGCACATTTTATGCACCATGTACAATTGTACATGTCTGGTGGTACATTTTATGCACTTTTTCTTTAATTTCTTTTAAACGTAGAAACCAATTAACAGATATTTCTGTGTAACAAATAAAACCATAAGGAATTCAAGTCTATATTCTACTTCTGAATGAAACTTGTTTAAAATAAATGCTATTTTGAATCTAACATTATAAAAGAGAATCTTACCCTTTTCAGTAATTCTCTCTCTCTCTCTCTCTCTCTCTCTCTCTCTCTCTCTCTCTCTCACACACACACACACATACTGTATATCCATACACACATACATACATTCTTACTCTCACACTCACTCACTCACTCACTCACTCACTCACTCACTCACTCACTCACTCACTCACTCACTCACTCACTCACACTCACTCACTCACTCACTCACTCACTCACTCACTCACTCACTCACTCACTCACTCACTCACTCACTCACTCACTCACTCACTCACTCACTCACTCACTCACTCACTCACTCACTCACTCACTCAGAATGAGGTAGGCATATAATCGAAATAAATCAGTGTAACATTTTTAATGTGTATTGCTCTACTTGTTGTTAGTCAAAATGAAGATAGTTTACCAGTGGCCGTTGTCTATATTCTTGCACAATACTACGCATTCTCTTTGCCGTTTGCCTTTTCCGGCCATCTCCTGCTCAGTCTCGTTCATATGCTGATCTTAAGTACATCGATGAATTTGAAGAAAGTACTATCATGAGCTCCTATCAGGGAACTAAATCTTCTGTGCCATCCTTCTATATTGTTGTTTGTTCTGGGCAATCCTTGAAGTGTGGCTTCATATTGATTCCATTTTATACTAACGAGTGGCGCTCTTCTGATCACCCCCAGCTGTGGTCTTCCAATCCAGGTGTCCTCGAAATAATCAAAGACAAAAGGTTTTGTGCGAAGAACTGTTCCAATTAATATCTCAAATGCTTGTATTACATCGCTTTTCGGCACAAAGTCAAGGCTGGCCAGCTGCCTCAAGTTCACCGCGAAATCCAAATTTTTATTGTGTAGGTATCTGTTCAGAATTTCACTTCCCCCCTGAATTTTCCGCCAAATGCGTTGGGTAAAATGAAAGAAACAGCCACGCAAAACGATTGCAGTAAAAACCTCACGAAACGCGTTAGCAACAGTAGCTTCAAAGTCCATCATCACGCTGACTGGTTGGAGATTTGGTCTATGAATTTTCAAGTTCTCAAGGACACGTTTATATGTTGCTGCCTGTTTATCTTGCATTAGTACATATACTAGCGGTAACAGAGGAATTTCTTATCACGTGAATTGCCCAAAGTTGAGTGAATAAAAGAGGGTGAACTAAAAGGTACCATTAGCAGCTCAATCATGTGATTGACACAGAATATCTAAGTTCTTTTGCGTAGCGAAAATAGAATGCGTCTGCATCCATCTCCAGTGTCATCAAGAAGAAATGTCTCGTTGTTTACAGTCACTTGATACTCACGAGGAATGATTAACTCCATAATGTTCCTAGGGTTTACTGGAGCATCTGTAACTTGCTGCCTCACCCTTGCTTCCCTCTTCATTGTTGGAAGGCAAGAAAGAGCACCTCTCACTGCAACTGATGCGATTTCAGATATGCAAGCTTCAACAATGTTCACGGGAGTGTTGATGCTGTTATCAGCTGCATGTTTTATTGCATGTTGAACTTTTTTTGCGCTAATGTCTATTGCATCCAGATGATGATTATGAGCAAAGTTTCCCTCCTTTGTCGACGACCAGATGATCTCACTGTCTTCAGTGAGGCCTGTAGTATGTGCCAGCACCTGGACACTTCGCTGTACGATATTCGATGCACTTCCAAGCTTCTCTATTGTCACTTAATTTTTGTCATGTCTAAAGGTGTAGTGATTGTGCACAAGTTGATTTGCGCTTCATGGCTAATCACAAAATGCAACGGCATTTCACTGAAGCAACAAACGTCTCACTGAATAAATATCTTGTACAATTACTTATACGAAGAATTTAACATTCAAAACAAGACAAACACGAGAAACTTCCTTCTCGATTAAGAACTGAATGCTGAATGAGCGCGATCTTTATTTAAAACTCTTGCTTTATTGTGTCTTTGATTGCTCAGCGGCGTCATTTTAAGCCGAAAGAAAACAATGGGGTTGAAAGGAAGCGGCATAAATATTTATTACAATGCAGGTAAAACTATAACAATTCTTTGCCCACACAGATGTTGTTGTTTTTTTCAAACACAACTTTTTAATCGTCATGTTTCATTGCCTTCTCCCACAAATAAGATATTAATTGACTTGATTTTTTTTTTCTGACAGGAGCTTAATGCAATTAACAGTACTTAGTAATACTAGCAAATTACATCAGATTTAGCGCTAAAGGTGACCTAACTTTAAATTGCGAAATTGGGACGGCAATCGAACTTATATCTAATAAAAGTAGCTAGGATTTCATTTGCGGGAAAGACATGGGAACAGCTCAACCCATTATTACGTAAATAAACAAGTACATCTACAAATGTTTTTATCAATTGTTCAGCAAGTTCACAAAACTAACGGAAGGGCATTTAGACGATTTTAATGTATGCCGCTACCTGACGAAGACAAGAGGAACTTCTTCAATTCACTTATAATCATGCAAAAAATGTAAAGAAAAAACTTTTAAGTTGTACGTTATCTATTTGAAGAAAAAAGATAATTAACCAGTTATAGCCCGTCACTGGGAAAAAGACGTTCTTTTCGACTGACAGTGGTAATACTTTACGGTTCTGAAAGTTGAAGTATGGCCCTAGCAGACGAACATAAATTCAGTATGTTTAAAAAAAAGGGTTTTGAGAAATGTGTTTGGGCCGAAACGGGACGAGATAACTGGAGAATGGAGAAGACTGCATATTGCAGAACTCCACGGACTGTATTACTCACCCGATGTAAGAATAATGAAAACACGACGACTAAGTTGTACAAGGGGAAAAACTAAGATTATACAGTATATTCCATCGTGGTGGGAAAACCGGAAGGAAAGAAACCGTTGGGAAGACCGAGACGTCGTTGGGAGGACAATATTAGAAGGGATCTTCGATAAGCAGTAGTTTATGATGAAAACTGGCTTGATGTTTTTACCAGGGTAGAATCCTATGCGGAACGATTTTTACTACGGCGATGAACTTGCGAGTTCAGTAAGCCATAGAGTAATTATTATTATTATTATTTTAAATAGCATAGTAGTAGTAGTAGGAGAACGAGAAGAAGTCGAAAAGTAGAGAGAATTTAGAACGCATAATTATTAAAATCTACTATCTAAAAAAAAATAATAAAAAAAAACTTTACATTATTAAGCGAAGTCCCAGGAATTAAAGTTATAATAATAGTAATAAACAGTTATTTCAAATACTTCTTTCACGACTGGGAATAGAAGATAGGGTAGATTAAATAAATACTAGGTTTTAAACCTGTCACCGTCAGATGTTTCCATACCTACCATTTCTCAGATATGTGTCGTTGTCAGAACACCGAAATAACACTTCTGCAACGTTCGGTATTTGTCTCATTTCAGGTTTTCCGGGATAGAAAATTGTTATTGAGTTAGTGAATTATCGATTTTTCTTCGCATTTATTTCTGACCTACAGCGGAATAGTCTTCCCAAATTTCAGTTTTCTAGAATCTAGATCAACAGCATGTGCATTTTCGATACTCGGGGTTGATGAGGGGTCTTATTGGAATACTTAGCGAGTAATTGCATATTTTATATTTCCCGGAATTAATTCCAATCTGCCCAAAAATCTTCATGCTAAGTTTCAGCTTCGTAACTCAACGGAAAGTGCATTTGCATTTTCGATACCCAAGGGTTGGGGTGTTTAGAGATATTTAGCGGAATATTTACTTCTTTCTTCCTCGGACTTGCAACTTGCAACCTGCCTACGAATCATCATGTCGAATTTCCTTTTTAGCACAACGGGAAATGCAGTTTAGATAACCAGGGTTTCGGAATGTTATTATGGAATACTTGATTCTATGAGAAATGGGACCAGGATATATTCACAGGGCTCCTTTTGCCCCTTCCTTTTTTCCGGGGTTCTTTTTGTACCAGGCTTTTTTGACGGGTCGTTTTGGATGAGGCTCTTCTGTCCGGACCCTTTTGATCGGCCCTTTCTGACCTGATACCATTGGTTCCTATTATAACTGGATGCAAAAACTATGTATCTGCATTTTGTTACTAAAATTATTTGAATATGAGGAATTAGCAGCACTGCAAATAGGAATTCGTCAATAATTGACGGTACCAGGAGGTTACAATTAAAGTTCCTCAATTCACGGCGGTGCAGCGCGAGCTCTAATCAACGTATGACAGTGAAATTTGGTACATATGCGAATGAGACCCTGCGGAAGCGAGTTACGCTGGAAAACATTAGTTCCAAGTTTCACCACCAGGGAAAATTGGCGCTGTACAGGTAAGGAGCACGTGGAAATGGTACAGAATGTATGGATAAGACGATTATCTAGGGCGAAGAGGTCAAACATGCGTGATAAATGTAATGCAAACAAGGTGAAGGGCAGCTGATGGTTAGAAATGGTGCAAAGGGAACAACTTGGGGAACAATGTGAGGGTAATAAAAGGTGACACTTGATTGCCAATGAATGGTAAGAAAAGGTGCAATGGGAATAACTTTATTAACATTTGCGGTTACAGTGAAAAATTTACATAACATGCTCCATATGTCCACCAGAAACATCGACGACATGTTGCATCCGCACAGTGGCGTGCGCAACAGTTGTAGCGTTTCCGGCGGAATTGTTGCTACATATCGCCTTATGCTGTCCTTGAGATCAGTCAGCGACTGGACATTTCCCTCGTAGACACGCGCTTTCAGATATCCCCACAGCCGTAAGTCACGGATTTAGATCGGGGGATCTTGCTGGCCACGCATCTGGAAAACCTCGGGAGATGATACGATCCGCAGTGAAAGTTTCACGAAGCAGATCTTTCACGTGACGACCGATGTGCGTTGTTGTCCCGTCTTGCATGAACACAGTAGTCTCCAATCAGTTTCGTTCCTGTAACGCAGGAATCACATGTCGCACTAAAAGATCCCTATAACGTGCCGATGTCACGGTACAGTTGACAAATCCTTGGGGTGTCGTCTCCTCAAAGAAAATGGCCAATAATGAACGTTCCTGTGAATCCGCACCACATAGTCACGTACGCAAAATGTAATGGCTGTTCCTGCACAACATGCGGATTATTCGAGCCCCATACCCGACAGTTGTGAGTGTTCACTGTACCCTCTAATGTAAAATGTGCCTCATCAGTCCACAGGATAACCCACGGCCACATATTATTCTCTTCCATCCGTGCCAAAAGCCGAAGGGCAAACGCAAAGTGTTGCTGCGGATCTTGGGGTTTCAGTTGCTGTGCAGTGTGAATCTTGTAAGGATACCAGTGTAAAATGGCCCTAAGAACTTTCCTCATTGTTGACCATGGGATGGCCAATTCCCGTGACACTGCCCGAGCACTGGTAGCGGAATATGGAGCAGGTGCTGCGTGGTCCACAACAGCCACAGCAACCTCTTCAAATACGTCCGTTGGAATGGGTCGTCGTCCTCTTCCAGGAGCCACACTCAAATCACCCGTTGTCTCGAATTTCAGTAGCATCTTCTTTAAGCCATTTCTTGATATCGGTCCTCCTCTAATTCCTTTCAGACGCCGATATTCGCTCAATGCTACACTGTAATAAATTGCTCCCGTTCTGATAGACCAATTTTACTAACAGTGCAGTCTCTCTTATCAATAGCCATGCTGCTCCTCACGCGATAGTGTGTATGAAGTATGAGCTCGCGTGTGTTACGGCCGCCCGCCACACTTTCCCCTGGTGGCGGAAATTGGAACTAATATTTCTTCCAGCGTAACTCGCTTCCGCATGGTCTCATTAGCATATTTACCGAATTTCAATGTAATACATTGATTACAGCCCGCACTGGACCGCCGTGAATAGCGGCAATTTAATTGTAACCACCTGGTACCTGTTAGAAAAATGTCCAGCATTCACATTTTCTGACGATAAAGTCCTACTAGACACCAAAACATTGCTACAGAATGTTTACTAAAGAAACAGCGATGCAGAAAACCATATAAAATAATACATTGGAAAAGGAAGATCTCAAATATTTTAAAGAAAAATAATTCTTAGACTTCATTTCTGATGTATTGAAGCCATTATTTTTCTCATTATTTGAAATATATATATATTTCTTTAGAAAATGCTCATTGACGTGGATAGCTGATGTCAACTCCCAGTGTGCGTTGGAGATAGTGAAAAGTATTGCAGTGTTTAAGACAAGACGTGGCTGAGACGTATGTGATATAAGAACATTCTAACCAAGGACGAAACAAAAGCGATAGAATAAGCACTTACGCAGATATCATGAACAGTAGTGAAAACGCACGGTACTATTGCCATTTTTATCAATTATTTTACGAAGCATGTACTTTTATATTGGATTAAATATCTTACCCAACCTTTGTTCGATTTGAACTTGAATTTATTGTAAGGCATTTAGACAACTATTAGGGCTACCGCAAACTGACGACAAGACAGTCGTACGACTGTCGTGCACGATGCAAGACACTTCAACGACAAAACTGTTTTGTCCTCATACCCGCGCACACTGGGGACAGATCTGTCGGCGGGATAATTTAAACAGAAGTATTTTAGGAATAGCATTCTTGTAAATCATTTTGGTGTGCAATGTCACATTTTGTGGTTACCAGAATTTTTAGTCTAGATGATGACGTCACATTGCACGTGGGAATTATATATCCCAATGGGCACAATCGGAATTATTTTTTTTCCAGTTGACCTTGGTTGAAACAAATCTATAGAGAGAAGGTACAACTTTTAATTTTTAATCTTTTTTTACAAAAAGTTGCTGATTTGTTCAATTTTGGGTTATAACAACTGCATTGTATTGTAAGGCATACCAGGCCTCGAACCTGGCACCAGAACCATTTATTTACATGGACGCATATAAGCATCATATAACCACATCCAGAGGAATATTTGTTGAATCGCGTGAGTATTATACCCAATGATTCTGTTGCTAAGATTTCTTACATTTCTTTTTCTTTCCTTCCTTTCTTTTTTTTCTGCTTATTTTTCGGTCTTAGTAGGTTAGAGGAAATGATGGGTAAACCCATTTCAATTTAAGATCAGTTAGCTTCTAAGGCAGAGTTAATATTTATATATGTTAGTATTATAAGGTAGTAGGTTATAAACATTTATATTTTTTATTTTATATATATTGCCTAGTACAGCTTGCCAAAATTCGCAAAATATTTTTGGTATAGTACTTAGTTATTTAAATATAAAGATGCCTAATACGAGATCCGGTAGACAGGAGACGAATCACCTGAAAATTCTCCTCAGGTATCCCCTCACGGAACTCCATTTCAATCACAGCGTGCCTCACCCATACCGCCAGAACAGCCAATGCGTACGACCACGCCTATCAAACAAGTATACAATCCCCCAACTTACAAACCTGGTCAACCTTTTAACAAATTTTTATTGAAATTCGAACTAATCGCTCAGCTCTATGAATGGACAGAACCAGAACGTAAACTTCGTTTCGGTGTTTCATTGACCGCATTGCCACTTGACATATTTCTCAGTATTCACAAAGAAACCGGTTATGATGACTTTCCTTTTAAAGATTTGACTGAAAGATTGATTAGCGAACTTCCCTAGCAATCACTTCATGCAAGTCGAAATGCTCTTAAATTCGAAAATTGAACAACAGGATGAGAACCCCATCCACTATTTAATTTCTATGGAGAAATTAATGGAACAAATTTGCCCAGAAATGTCCGTACAAAAAAAGATATACCACATTATCGTTGGACTCCGAAAATGCATTCTAGATCAAGTATCTCCAGAAAAATTTAAATCGATTGAAGAATTAAAAGTGAAGCTCCATTCGCTCTTGAACCGCGACTTTTTATTTAAAAAACAATTTATTAGAGCTACAGTTGAGCCAAGCCAAGCTAGCCTAAACATATTTTCAGCTCCCCACAAATCAAATTCAGACTGGCCAAGCTCCACAAGCAAATACAGCGTTCTCAAAGATGCAAACTCCCACAAATATGTACTCCTATGCAGGGGCAATCAGCGCCCCCTCTGTTTTTCAACCAGTAACACAGACGCATGGTTTGTACCAGCAAGCAGCCTTACGTGAGTTGCCAAATTATATGACGCAACAAAATGCATTGCCGTTACAAAATGCTTCAAGCACTTGCCGTAGTGATATAAACTACTCTCAACAGATGGCAGCAGGCTCTGCAGATAAAGCCCAGAGAAACTAAAGCGAACATTGCCACCTGGCGACATTTTTGGAACCACTTCCACTCACAGCTCGAATGACCGACAACATAAAACTAATGACAAAACAAATATAGATTGTGATTTATCCACTTTGACTGATAAATGAACAAAGCTTACGGTACAAGCTCAGGAATTAAGACTGGAACAGTTAGCAGCTAAAACGAGTAATATGTATTCAAATAATAGTAATAATAGAGGCAGAACGCAGTATCGTTCACGTCCAGGTTAACGAAATGCCTACCGTCGAAACTATAGAAATCAACACGATCGTTCCTATAACAACCAACCCAACCAATATTACGATGGTTACCAGTCACGTAGCCAGAATGCGAGACATTACCGATCTAGAGGGCGCAATTCACGATCAAAACGCCGAAACTCCGGACGAAACGCAAACAGCGGTCAGTTTTCTCGTGACCCCAGAACATATGTTGCCGAAGAGGAGGAATCCGTGAATGAACAGAATTTAATCTAAAGGGGCCCGCGCGAGGTCTGGGGTCCCAATATCCCCATAATACACAAAGTGTTGCAAGCAAGCAAAAAAACTAGCAAACTACAACTATGTTACTACCAAACTATCACATTCACACCGCATTGCTACTATAAATGCAAAATTTGACCGTATTGAACAACAACTGATAATAGATTCCGGATCTACTTTGAGTATTATTGTACATGCGCAAAACCCAAGAAACGCAAAATTAATTAAAATAAAGACATCAGTTAGAGGTATTGCTAATAATGTTTTACATTTAGTGAAAGGTGTGATTTTGGATGTTACCATTGCTGGAGTAACATTTTCGTATCCCTTTCATGTCGTTCAAAAGAATTTCTGCTGTCCAATATTAGGAACAGATTTGCTACAACACTACAATACGAGGATATCATTTGCAGACAATACATTTAGTTCTTGTTCCAAATTTGAACCAGTATGATAACAAATGCAAGTAAGCAAGATGGTTAATGCATACATACAAAACCAGAATAAAGATAGCTTATGCTAACCTAAAGTTAACACTGCTAATGTTGACATTTTTTGAACCTAATAGCAAACTATTAGAGAAATTTAATATTAGAATACTTTCTCAAGTAGCATCAGGCAACAAGCCACATGCCTTTATTTCTGATTTAAGCAATGGAAGTATAGCATTACATAGAAAAACAATGATTGGAAAAATTTATACACACTTTGAGATACAAAATGTTCCAGCCTCGAAATTAAAGAAGTAAACAACGTCACACACTACTTTTCAAACAACACAGCTGTCTGTCGAAGAATTACAGAAACGTCTTCAGGAAACTGACAAGTTATTTGGCATTTCCAAGTTTCAGATTTCAGATGTGCTAACCCCTGAGCAAAAAGCAAAGGTGGAAACACTGTTATATGAATTTCATGATGTATGGTCCTACAGTTCGTCCGACAGCGGAATTGTCCGCGGGTACAAACAAATTACACGTGGATAAAAACAAAACTGTTCGCACACACTTCTAAGGGAATCCCATTGAGTATATTGCCAGAAATTAAGGCCCAGGTAGATGACCTATGCAAAGCAGGCGTTTTACGATCTGGTATTACTGATTACACATCCAGGGTTGTAATCGTTAAGAAACCATCAGGCTTATACCACATTTGTGCAGATATGCGAAAACTGAACCTCCATATACATAAGCCATCAAATATACAAGTTAGCATAAAATCTGTACTATATAAATTAAGAAAATGCAGATATATGGTGAATTGGGACATCAATAATGCATTTTACTCAGTGCAAGTTGATGAGGAATCGCAGGAATACCTCGGTTTAAATATCTCACCTATAGGCTCCCTTATTTTGACTCGAAATCCTATGGGTCTCTTATCGTCAAGTTCTTCACTTAGGTATGTTATGAACAGGCTTACGAATGACCTAGATTCAGAAATTGTTATCTTCTATGCAGATGATTTATTATTAAATGGGGATGACTTCCTCAAAGTGCTAGAAACGCTCAGACAACTCTTTCTAAAAGTCCGAAAACTTGGTATTCGTTTGTCAATACCCAAGGCGAATTATTTTATTTCACATTTAACCATTTTTGTTTTTGACGTAAATCAACGAGGAATTTCCATGTCCAAAAACATTCGATCAGCAATTGACAGTTTTGTCACCTAAAGATGTAAAATCACTCCGCAAATACTTAGGTTTATGTAATTTTGCAAGAGGACAAATACCAAACTTCGCATCCGTAGTTTCCCCCCTTCTTAGAATTAACAAAGGGAAAACGTTATACATTGTTGCCATCTCACCAAGAAAGTTTCTTAGCCTTAAAGAAAACAAGTAAATTCTTTAGCAATGGCACATTATAATCCAAAATCAGCAACTAGAGTATATTCTGACGCTAGTCAAAATTCCTTAGCGGGTGGTATTTTCAGCAAGACCCTATTACCAAGCAATGGAGGGCATTAGGATTTTGTTCACGGCGCTATACCTATTCTGAGAAGGAACGTGATACCCACGAACGCGAAATCCTATCAGCTGTCTATACCTGCAAAGCATTTCGCTATATTCTTTTAGTAATCCATTTTGAGTTATATACTGACAACTGGATCGATGTTTTCACACGTAACATGAATCATGGTGACCCACAAGACTTGGAAACTGATAGTTTATTGGATATTCCACATAAAATAGCTACCAAAACAAATGAAGAACAAGGAAGAAACAAGGCGGATACACAGATAGACGCATGGAACAAGATTACTGAGAATCTACAAGAAGCAGAAAATGAAGACAACCAACCAACCTCAGTTTATCGGTGTTCTTTTCGAATATTTAAATATTAGATCTGCCTAAAGACAGGACCCCATTTTTGGGAAAATTACAGAAATCCTAGAGAATCCTAATCAGGAAACCGACGGAAAAATTTTGAGGGACTCGTACTTTAAACTGATAGGCAATATTTTATATAGGACGCCCCCAAAAAATAACAAACGCAATACAAGTCTGTATACCGGAAAATCTTAAACCTGTTTGGTTTGAATCAATACATTGCACCAGGACTGTCAACCATTTAGGTTTCAGGAAAACCTGTTTTTCTGCATCCAGAAAGTATTATTTCAAAAATTTGAAACAATACTTAGCAGCGCGCATCCGTTAGTGCGCCATCTTCCAGATGAATAAAAAAGTTACTCAGTTACCTCAAGGCGAACTCCTGCAGCTATAGGTAACCCCCTGTGTTTATTTCATATCAAATAGACTCGAGTGGGATATACCCCGAGTCCTATAGCGGCAACAATCATCCTTTCAGCTACATGCGAAGGTAGCCGTTATATCTCAAGCAGTACCGGATATCAGTGCCAAAACAGTATGCAACTTTATTTACAAGCAAATAATACTGCGGCTTGGAATACCTTTAACTTTGAAAAGTTGCATATGTCATTTCGCAGTGCCAACTATGTAGAGTTATGCAACCTTATGGGAATAACTCCATACAAATACCTAGCGTATCAATATAGCGCAATAGGGATTATTGAAGCTACACATAATCTGATTGAAACAGTGATCAAAACAAGAATGTCTGAACAAGGAAACGACCATGGTACTTAGGATATTCATCTCGACGCGTACGTACATTGCATCAACCAGTCCATAAGGCCTTCAATGGGCTATTGAGCCAATTACATAACGCTGGGTTTTCAACCAAGGGATATAGCAGACAGTAAATTTGATATGATTTGTGAAACACCAGATAACATCACTCGCCTTCAAAGTATGCAACAATCAAGACAATTAGTAGCCAAAAATCTTCAGCTTTATCATGAAAAACAGAAGAAATTCTATGATAAAAGGCACCGACAACATGAATACCAACTCGTACAGTCAATCTTAGTCTGCAACTCTTCATTCAAGAAGGGAGACACTAAAGCTTTAACCTCTTCATTCCAAGGACCTGGAACTATCTTAAAGAAGCTTCATAACAATGCGTACCAGATCAAAATGAAAGATAAACGTGGAAATTGGATTATAGATGTTGCTATTCAAAGGTTACGTCCTTATTATCAAGATGTACATCATTTAGAGCGATATGGTCTCGAACACACAACAACAGACGAATAAAAAAACAATTTGTTCTACTTCTTCTAAAAAACAACAATGATGATGAAACGAAGTGAGTAATATTACTTCATACACAGAACTTTTTTTAAACACTTGTAGTCCTTTCGAATGAGATTCATAAAAACTGTCGATTTATTCCCGACTTTAAAGGAGTACCGATTTGACTAAGCATTGGAGGAAGTGTCGTGCTTTCCAAACTTTCCTCCAAGTTTTTTCAATCACCTATCGATCCGACTAAAAGTACTTTTTTTTCTGTTTTAAAGAACGCCCCCCATTAGAGGTTTTTTAAAGAAACATTAGAGGTTCTTTTCATATAAGAAATATACATTGAGTTCATTCTTTTCTTTAGTCTACGGCAATATTTTTTTATGAGTTCTTTTTTTAAAAACAAAGGCTGCAATTTTGCATTACATATAAGATATCTTTGCTAAGAGCAATTATCTCCTTCTTTTGTATACATTACTACGCATAGTATAGTTTATTGTATCGCAGGCGACGCAATACCTATCTATATAATTTTTAGTCATGTAAGTACTATATAGGAAATAAGAACGCTGAGATTTTCTTCTTTAATAGAGGACAGTTAATGTATATAATAGCAGATTAGGGTTAAGTAATTGCCGACATAGGCATATTGTTTCTTTTTATTCTTCTCTCCTTTTCTTTCAAGTTACGTCACAATATGACGCGTTTATGCAAAATTCAACCAACGATATGTGTTTACTTACAAGCATAAACACACACCAAAGGAAAAAAGAAGAAAAGCACGCTTCAGTACTTGAGTATGTAAATAAATTTACGAAGTACACTTACCTTAATAGAAACACTACTTTAGTCTCCCATTTTCGATCCACACATCAAAAAGTGGTAGACGAAACTCAGAATCCACGAAATAATAAATACGACAATGTATACCGGCGATGCCCGAACCGGCGCATGCGAGCGCAATCTTCGAAGTCTATTTCGAGGCATTCGTAAATCCTCTGCACTACAGCCTCACTTTCTTTCGAAAATATTTCGTGCAAAACCTCCTCGTTCCCAATTACAAGTACGCAAAACCGGACTATTTCCTCGTCTACAATGTACGACTGCACGTCAGCTTCGAAGTTCTCCATTCTAAGTTCACAATACAAGTAAAGCGTTCTAAATTAATAAACATTACGGTGAATAGCAATTTGATACCTCTGAGAGCAATCTCACATATCACGTGTATAAGAGAATGGCCGACAATAGCATAGAATGCTACACCAGCACTATTAGTAGTAGGTAGTAATGTAGAGGCAATATTTAGCAGGGGACTTTGCTCATACTTTTTTTATTTTAGCATTAAGAAAAGACATATTATAATGTTTATTATATTATAATATCATTTATACATACCATATTATAAAAACTAGACATTTAAAATTTCAAAGAACTACCTATACTTTTTTATTTCTTTTTATGAGGAAAGAGCATGTAATATTACGTTTATTCTGTTTCAAATTAGTGTGATTGCCTACAAATATATCCGATTTAAATATCCGACTTACTCTATTTTCAGGGACGTTCTCAGAAGAAGCTGGTCGTATTCAACGAGCCTGAAGATCTTAAGAGAGCTCCTCACTCCTTTGTCGTTCATCGCGGCACGGTAGGGAGCCATGTAGTTGAGTTAACAAGAGACTTTAGGAAGGTTATGGAACCATTCACAGCCTCATCATTGCAGGTTTGAAATAATTTTGTATCTTTTCAAGCCAATTTTAACAGAGGCTTTTGTCTAATTATGAGCGCAGATTTGGATTCAATTTTGTTGGAACGCCGATATCCCTAAAGCATTGAATGCACGTTTCCCAGTGTTCTAATCCCACATTTTAAATATTTATTAGCGTGAGGTTCATAGGGAAGTTGTACATAATAAAGAGCCACTGATAATCATATCATGAAAAGATTTTAGACCTAATTTCAACGCTTGCTTTTTATGCGTGCTCGCTGTAGTTAATTTAGAGCCAGATAGCAGAGACCTTGCTTTAGGCAGCCATCTTATTGAGAAAATTTAGTTGTGCTTGGAACGCACCAATTAGCGATGGAGAAACAGTCAAAAATAACCTATAAAATATTTTTTTTTGGTTTGTGTGCTTAAATCACACGAGAAGGAAGTTTCGGAACAAATTATTTACAAATCATTATCAGATTATTTACTTCCACTAAGAACAGATATAGAGCTAACACTATTCCAAAAAGGATGACCACACTGATTATATCAATTTTCAGCTGAAAATTCTCTAAGTCCAATTTCGGTTATCTTCGGAAACAGTAAATCAAAGATGCGAGGTTCGAGCCCTGGGAGGAAGGTTGAACCTTCGCAATTGGGAAGAAAAGTGCAGATTTTTTTTTCTTCTTTTAAGTGCAATAAGACATGTTGAAATGTTATTAAATGTAGAGAAAAGTAACATTCATTCAAATACGTAATGAAACAATATTTCGAAACCTTCCATACATCTGAGCACGTGATCGTTTTGTCACCTACGTTTCCATACGTAAAAGCACATTTGCAATGAAATTGAAGACAGCAAATTTAGTTCTCGCATTCATAGTACAATAAACAAGCGAGAGGAGAGAAAAACAGCAACATTTGCAACGTATATGAATTTCATTGTCTTGAAAACAAAAAAATCAGTCATGTTTCTTCAGAAGGAGTCCTATCAGAAAGAATTAGATAGATGTGTTCATGTTAGTTCAGTGGTAGAGCGCGCGGCTTCTAACCGTGAGGTCGTGGGTTCGAATCCCGTTCTGGAAAATTTATTTTTATGTAATGATATATTCCTCAAAGCATGAAATTAGATAAAATTATAATTATCAGTTTTATATGTATCCATACAAGCATTTCAGGACATAAGTAATTATTATGTTTAAAATATAACATCAGAGAAATGGTGGGTGTTGACAGAACGTTGGTAAATTATATGTGAACGTTAAATACAAATTAAGTAAATGTTGTTATATCCAAAGTCGGATGAAGGTGCCATGCAGCAAATTCACTATCCACAAAGTTCATACAAATCCAATACTCCCATAGCTCATGATCCCCACGAACTATGAGCCACTAAGATACTAAACTGTTCTTCAGTAAAGAAGACTGAGGTGCTTTCCATGGGCCTGAAATGCTTTCTCTCTCTCTCTCTCTCTCTCTCTCTCTCTCTCTCTCTCTCTCTCT
>JAGDQP010013721.1:30891-42502 GCA_022664845.1 Lepisma saccharinum
GTAGGATAAAAAGCTCGTACGTTATAGAATACCAAGACAATCGTGCACGAACTTCACATAGATGATAATAAAGCGGCAACGTTACGCGAAAGTCTTTTCACATGGTAGGAGAGAAAATGGACAGAGCGGACTAGTACGATAAAAGTGCAACAAGAGACGTAACGAATAAGAGAATGAAAGAAGAAGAAGAAACTGCGCTTCACGGAGTTCCATGCAGTTGAGGCTGGGTTCATGTTTGGCGGAAAGGATAAAGATGTACGTCTGCTCTCATCTCTTTCTAACTGTGGCAGGTGAGTCAGGGTTCAGAATTTTCAGGCTGTTAACTCGAAAGGTTTCGTCAAAGGTGCAGACATGATTAGAAGTATGTTCAGGTAGAGGTTGTTGATGCGGATTGTTAGAGGTGTTTGAGTTTCTGCAATGTAGAAGTGGGAACATAGGCTACACAGTAGGAGATAAATGGGGTTGGAACATATGCGTTTGCCGGAGTGTGAGAAAGAGTACGTGTGGTGAGTGACAGGATGTATGAAGGAAAGGCAGGGATCAAAGACAGAACAGATTCTGCAGCGTCGTCTATTACACCTGCCAGGTTTGAAGAAAGGGGCGGGATTGGTCCAGTTCTGGTGAGAATCATGTTGAGATTCGGAGGTCTGCGGTAGACTATTTTGGGGCACGATGGGAAACTCTTTGTTTCAGGTGACGCAGTAAGTATGGGGTGCATCAGTTTGACGAGCTTTTGGTGATCATGAAGGCTGGAGTGGTACTAGATGAGAAGACTGGGAGCGGAGGGAGCTTCGCGGGGAGGCCAGTTGGAGTTACGATGATTTCTGTCACGGTCCAGTTGTTTACGGATGAGATGTTTGTGATATCCACGGTCAGTGAGAGTGGAGGAGAGGGTACTGAAATAATTTTGAAGTAGGTCATTCGAGGAGCAGATAAGGGAGCCCTGGACAGTAAGAGCGTATGGGAGAGAGCGTTTGGTATGATATGGAGAGATCGTCTGTCATAGAGAAAGTAAATAAATTTAAATACTTGGGAACATCTAGCAAGAACGAGGTCACGGAAAAAATAGAAAGTCGTTTAGCATCGGGTAACGCATGTTTCTATTCAGTCCTTAAACTTCTAACCTGGCGATTATTATCAAGAGAGCTGAAATTAAAAAAAACATGTATATTGAACAGTTATTCTGCCGGTAATACTTCGGGGAAGTTGGAGTACGACCGTGGCAGTTGAACATAAATTACGTGTGTTTGACAATAAGGTTTTGAGTAAGGTATAAAAGTAATAAGGTTTTAAACGCTTATTTTTTTAAAAAAGTGTATTGGTTAGTTTCACTAAAGTTTTTTTTTTTTTAAACCAGTTTCAGCTAAACATGCAGAGATGTAAACTATATTCTTCAGTTTTTCTCGGCCGGACTGATTGAGCTGTTTATTCGCTTTCACAACTCCACTCAGGTTGCAGTACCAGCTCATCTTGCACAACTTTCACGAAAATTAATGCTGTAACATGTTGATGTCCTCGGTAATTTGGTTACAGTGATAACATTGGCAAGAACTGGCTAATACTTGTGTGGCGAATGTGAATTAAATAATTTTCCAGTGAAACTTTACTGTACATACGATGTTTTAGTATCACTCGGGCGTTCTGGCATTCTAGTTGCTGTTGTAAGGACCAGTAAGGTTTGTTTTTGATAGTTTTGATTTCTGAGGGATGATAGATATTTTGCTTCAATGAAACTTGCCCCGTGTGCAACTGAGTGTTGTACAGTCTGTAACTGAATGTTAGTGCGGCGATAGACAAACTGTAGCTTGAAATGTAACATTACTGTGCAAATGATAATAGCAACTGTAATAGATTATATCAAAACAAAACAAATTTTCAAAGTGTATAGTGGAATTTAAAGTTTGCTTTTGGCCATGTTGGAAAAACCATGTGCAGTGCAGTGAGTGCTATGTGGTTCGCGCAAAGAGTACAGAGAGGGTTGGTAACTCCCGGCTTTGACTTCTTGCCTTTAATCGATCTAACAGTGTGTTTAACTATAGAAAAATGAACTTAAATCCTCAATAACTTGCCTGATGTACGTCAATTTTTTTCTAAACCAATACTAATGATTTACACCGTAGCTATTTTCATAATGGGTACGAGTGATATTTTTCCGTCTTGTGCAATTATTTTCATATTGCCTAATTTTTTCATCTGTTTTTGTTATCAAATTTGTTCTAAATTTAAGTGGTAAAGTGTCTTCTACGCAATTTTATTCTCTATGTTCTGTTAGTGAATGGTGTTGTTCGAAAAGAACTCTTACATTTTCATCAACTGTTGCCTCGCTACAACTATCAGTGTCCGTAACCAAACCACGCACTTTCAAAAAATATTCAACAGAAGACAAGATAAGTACATCCAGGTGCTACAGCTAGTCATCCTCGCTCTTTTAAATGGCGATATACAGTTAAACCCTGGACCCACTACTGACAATTGTTTTTCTGTGTATTACCAGAATCTTCAATCTGTGAAAAATTAACTTACGGATTGTGACATTCATTTGAGCGAACTTAAGCAATTTGATTGCCTGATTTTCACAGAGACTTGGCTTCATGATTACGTGATGGATTACGAGCTGCCTCTAGCAGAACATTTCAGAATAATATAGAATAGACCGTGGTTCCCGTGGTGGTGGTGTAATGATTTGTGTAAATGTGAAGTGGAGTCTTGGTCTCGTCTCGACCTGAAAATTCCGGTCTTGGTCTCGGTCTCGACATTTTAGTCTCGATCTCGTCTCGAAAGAAGATAGACTTTAAAAGGTTGTCGTCTATCAACTCATTTGGAATGGGTACTCAAGTTTTCCGATTTCAGTACAAGAACAAGAATATTAATATGTTATGAACATAGTTTGTCACATTGCTAGTTTAGGGTTTAGATTAGAAATGATATTCTGAAATAGAGAGAAAAAATTACTATTTTAAAGCAATAAATAAACTTTAGTTAGCAAATATAAAATACCAATAAATGAGATAGATGAAAATGTTTTTATTATGAAAACGGATCCATGTTATTTCATAAATGCGAAATTGATATACATAGCATTAAAGTTTTGCTATTTCTAAATTATATTTACATTAAATCAATAACTGTTACGTTAGGATTTTTTTAAAAAAAAGTTGAAATTTTCTACCGGAGATAAAGAGATTTTTCTCTCTGTGTATGTACGTACAGTGTTGACAAAATTAGTTTATGCCAGCTTTTGTACAGAAATGCAATGAAAATGAAAATACCATTTACAGAACTCCACAGGAATTAATTTGTTTACAATACTGCTTTTAACTGATTAAAACAATCCATTCACATGTTTATAGGTTCACTATACATTAAAGCAAAAAGCAAGGAGTGAAGTGTGTTCCCGCTAGGCGCTACTTTCAAATAACAGATTATTGCGAATCTTATAAACTGAAATAAGCAGATTTGTATTTCAAATACGCTATCTTATCAGATTAAAATGTTATTCCAACAATCCTAACAAAGAATAACTTAATAGATAAAAAAATACAACGTACACTCTTATATCCCCTATGTGTCCTTCAGTCGACAACGTTCAAATTAGGAACTACAAGGGCTACAAAGATAGTTGAGGTGACGTAGGAAAAATGGCGTCGAAACGAGTTCAAACCTGTATATATCATCCAGGTTGAATCAGGGTATTTTTAAGTCCGGCGATGAAGGTATCATCTCCACCTATAGTAACTTTCAACTAAGGAATTACTATGACTACGAAGGTGTTAGAGCTGTCGTTGGTAAGGTATCAACGGGACAAGTTCAAACTCATATATATAATCTCGATTGGATGAGTGGGTCCCCAGAAATGGGGTTTCCATTTGATCCTAGTAATTTCAAGCTCAGGAGCTACTAGTGCTACAAACGTGATTATGGTTGAGATGTCGTTAAAAAGGTCTCAGTGAAACGAGTTCGAACCTGCATAGGTCATCTAAATGGGACGCCCGGTGCTGAAGCCTGGCGGTAGCACAGGTGCACAGTCCCGCGACTGAACTCCGACTTACTTGTTTCCTTATACGTAGAAAGTATTTTTTAAATAAAAAAGAACGTTAGATTATCTTCATTTATTCTAATTGCAAAAATCTTTCCATTTTTTTTTTTTTTTTAAAGTAAATGGTGTAAGAAAATACCTGTATTTGAATTTAGACAGTTTGACTTCGTGACGTATGCTTTAATCTTTACGGGATCAGTCTAGTAGAGGCTGATCAAATGGGAAAGTGTCAACACCCGTAAAAGCAGGAAGAAAGCATAGAGATGAAAATTCGCAGAAGAAAATTAATTTCTGTATTTACCCGTCGTCGAATCAATCTCCAACATATTTATACGTATTATTGTCGAAAGACAACAGGAAATAGTTTGGCATTGATAAATTGACTACTTATATCACTTTTAGCCATATAAACAAAATTTATCAGAAGGAAACTAATTCTCTCTCATAAGACTCCTATTATAAAACATCATAAACGAAAGCATTAAATTAATATTATTGACATTCGTGAAAAAAATGCTTACGATCCCGATCGAGAATTTCGAGAGGTAAGTCTCGGTCTCTTCTCGAGTGTTGAGGAAAAAGTCTCGGTGTTGGTCTCGATGTTTGTTTCGAATTCGAGACGAGACCAAAACCAAGACCAGTCTCTGTCTCGGTACCACGCCTACTTCAGAGAAATTGTGAAATTTTTTGGGTCGGAGTAATTATACCAAATCAACCAAAACAACTACTTGGTTGCTATTACATGCCACACAAAAATTCTCCATTACCTATCTTAGAATCTTGTCGGGACTCAAATGTTGGTCGCAATTTCAAACGGGAATGCAGCACTGGTGATTTTAATCTCTCCATAGACTGCCAAACTCCCTCAATAGGTACTGGAAAATGCTCGTACGATTCATGGTTCCTTGACAGTTTTATACGTGGAATGGGATTGAAACAACATAATATGCGACTGCAAAGTAATTCGGACTATGTAGTCAACACCTATACAGAACTTAATGTCGTTCCAAAATTGATTTTTCCCCTCCGATCATCAATCGCTAAGTGTGTTCTTCCCAAACAGCTTTCATACAAAGCAAGGTCAGTGACTTCCTCTTACAGTGGAAGAAGGCACCATGGAATGAAATACCTCAAGCTCGTAATCTTTTTCCATGGTGTCTACTCGAGTCAGCAACTGTAGACGACACAGAACCTCAAAATACCCTCCTTGGTTCGACAGTGAAGCTAAACGTTTGCTAAAGAACAAGAAGTGCACATGGAAATTGTTGAAAGACTTTTCAAGTGATATTACGTACACACAGTTCGTTAATATTAGATGATACAAGTCTCAGAACAGAGACTACAAGAAATCTTAAATTCTCTGGTCACTGATCAATAGAAGAACAAAAGTTCTTGCATTCCTATTGAAATATAGGATGATACTGTAAGTGCATCTGGTGATGATAGGGCTAATCTTTTCAACAAATACTCCTCAAACAGCTTCACTTCTCACTCCGTTACTATCCATATAACTTATTATTTGCATTCTGTCTGTTCTGACACTTTGTCTTCAATCAAAGTGACTATTGATGAAGTTCTGTCGCTTCTTTTCTCTTTGCCACAATTCAGATCTTTAGCTCCTGATAACTTACCCTCACTATTTCTTCGCAATGCAGCCAGCTCTCTCTCTGTCAACCACTTGCATGTCTACTCGACCGTTGTTTCAGAGAAGGAATTTTCCCAAGACAGAAAAAAAAACAAAAAACAAAAAAAAAACGTAACATTACTCCTATACATAAATCAGGATATAATAAAACGTCAGTGCCTTCATATAAGTCAATTTCTTTACTATCACCCCTGTCAATAATATGTGAGAAAATAATGAAAGATCATATTTATAAATTTGCTGGCCCGTACATAAATCCTTCACAGCACGGTTTCGTGCCTAGTAAATCTTGCTTGACCAATCTGTCTTCACTACTCACTGATGCCATTCAGTGCATCTCCAATAATTCACTATTAGATGTCTTATATTTCGACCTATCTAAGGCTTTTGATTCCATCAGCCATCCTTATCTCATCTATAAATTATCTACTTGGTTTAATATTCATGACAAATTATTTCAAGTATTAGAGAACTGGCTTCATAGTAGGCAACAACGTGTAATAGTCTCTGGATCTTCTTCGAGCTTCATTCCCGTTCTCTCTGGAGTTCCCCAAGGGAGTATTCTAGGACTCTTATTGTTTTTATTATATATTGATGACCTACCTACGCTTTTTCAGACTCCTCAAGTAAGATTCTCCTATTCGCCGACGACTTAAATTGTACAGACTACTCTCCACGATGCCTTAAGCCTTCAAGATGACATGTCTTAATTTGTTACATGGTGCGATACCTGGAATTTAAAGCTAAATCCTCAGAAATGTGCAGCTCTTACTATTTCCCTGAAAAGAGAGAGAATCCATCACTCATACACCATTATGTGTGACGTAGTAAGTCAATAAGCGATATGATGTAATTGTTAGTTGTTATGGAGATTTGAAAATAACAAGATCTTAATATAATGATCTTGTTAAGAAGTTAGGATTTGTAGTTCAATATATGGAGTTACTTGTCGTAATGGTGTTGTGGTTTACAACTAATGTTCGTATAAAGTATAAGGAAGTTCGACAAGGTAATTGTGATGTCGCTTGTGATCATTTAATACAGTTTTGAAGCCTTGTGTATACGTCTTCGAACCTGACGATATAAGTTGAAGTTAATAACTGGTAGATGAAAATGAATATCATACCTATCTATTGAGTATTTGGATTGTTAATAGTAGAAATAATGTTGTGTAATTAGCTCCCATAATAGTTCTGGAACTCATGAGAAACTAGCTAACCTATTATGAGGAGTTGCTTAGCCTCATGACCTAACTCGGCTTAACCTAAAATAAAGTAACTTCATAGATGTATTCCATGCATATCTATATTAAGAAAGTAAAAGGGTTCTCATTTTATATAAAAGCATCTATATGAGAAACAATAAGTAAGTTAACTAACTTTCACATAACATTATCTGGCGTAGTGTGGTAATTTCAAGATGTATACGCAAGCGCCTTTAGAAAAAATATTCCTCATTCAATGGACATTAGGGTGGTCCAAAAAAATCAACTTACGAATTCCCATCTGGGTCATGCATGCCTTTATTCCTATGGTATCAACAAACAAAACTGCAAAATATTATGGCTCTACCACTTGTTTAAGGACTCGCTCAAACTTGAGAGTTTTTAGTGTAATATAAATTCAAAGTAATACAAATTATGTTAAATTTCACATTCACAATCAGACTTAATTGTTCGTTTATGAAACCATATTTAAAATTTTCATACATTTAATCTTTTTTTTTTAAGTGTAGTCTTCTTAAAGTCCTTGACTTTCTTACGGTGAAGGGCAACAACACGAACTAGATATTGTTTCTGAACCTCGTCTTTGGTTATAGAGCTGTTGTAATCTTGAATAAGAGCAACAGCTCTTTCAGCACAATCATTTACAACAGCCAGGTTTCCAACACATGAATTCATTCTTTGGTAAACTCCATTTGTTATTCAAGACGAAGGATGATCTTGCAGGAAAGATTTTGCCTGCTCTTCACCATCGTCTAAAAGTAGATTGTAGAATATGGTTGAGCGTCTTGTAGCATAGGATTCCAACTGAGCTGCCGTCGTGAAATTCCTCCCATTAACTCGTCTCAGATCTTCCTTCTTTTCAGGTTCGGCTGCCATATTGTTGGCCATCGCTTGCTTTGATGAGTCTGATACGCGGGGATCAAAGAGTGCAAGTGGAATTAGGTATTTAGAGATACCATAATGTCTTTTCATCGCCGCAAGTGCTGCATTTTTAAATTTATCGTTCTGATATTCTTCCAGTTGACGCAAGAAGTTGAGGTCGTTCAGTGTTCTCTGTGTGCCATATTAGCTTCATTCCAGTAGCGTTCATAGGTAAGGGAAACGAAGAGGCTCAATTCCTCGAGATCTTTTTTCTTACTCTGGGAAAGATTAACTTGGTTGCGGAAGAGGAAGATCTTTATTGCGTATATGGCTTTGGACATCCATCTTGCATGGTGCATGCCTCCAGGACTGCGGAATTTGACAGTTCGTTTTGCTCTTCCTCCCAGGAAGATAAGGCAGAGAAGCATCAGTTCGTTATAGTCATCCCTTTGCTGCTTTTTCTCGACGGCATTCTTGTAGTATGCAACCATCTCACTCCTAAGGTCAGCTGTTCCTTCAGGGTAAATACAGTCAGGTGCGCTTTCAAATGCATTATGATCTAACGAATCCCAATTCTGCTGGAATTGTTTGAATAGACCAATTTGAGGCCCACTGCTTGCCCCAAAGCTAGTGTAGGTTTTGAATACTGCAGACAACACAACTTCCCACACATGATGTCTACAAGCCATCCAGATCAGAGTCCTACGCAAAGATTTCTGTATCAAAGCACATACTCCAGAGTGTAATCCTGTATTTGAGGCAGTTGTGTCGAAGACTAGACCTCTAATTTTGTTCCTCAGAGACCAATCATCAACAAGCTTTAAGCATGCCTTTGCCTGGGCCGCTCCGGTTCCAGTAACAACCACGGGAACTCCTAGAAGCTTTTCCTCTCCATTCGATGGATCCGTGACAAGAATGGCCACTCTATCAACCTTCTCAACTTTTTGGACAATGTTTGGGAGGAGTTTTCCGTCCCAGTGAAGAACCGAAGGACTATCGGTTGAAAAACTAGCCTGTTCTTTAATACACGTAGCTTCCCTTGCTGATCTCCTTTTGCGGCGGGTATTACTTCGAGAAACAAACTTCATCGAGAATGACCGAGAGATTGAATCACAGCTGCTACCACTAATGTTGCATTTCTTTCACTGATATTGGCACGGTCGAGAGCAATTGATACATCATCGTTTAATACAAGTTTTTGTCGTTTGGAGGGAAGTAACACTTTCTGGCTATTTGATACTTCATTGAACAGTACATCCTCATCAGATGCCTCTGATGTGCCTGATGAACACGAAGTGGGTTCTAGCAGTTCTTCTGTGTTGATATTCTCCAAAATTAGACATTTTGCTTTCTCTTGACGGGCCTTTTCTGCATCGGAACGCATCCTCTTCCTTTTCTGCTGGTGAGCCATTTTCTTGTCGACCGGCCCAAAGCTAGATGAACGTGGATCTTCCAACTGTTGCATCAAGAAGCTGTCCTCTTCGTTCTTCATGAGCTGCAAAGCATCTTTTCTTGAAATATCAAATACATCATCCAAATCTCCACGAAAAATGTCCTCTTTCATCCTATAAGAAGGATAGTCTTTCGTTCGATTCTTTTTCAGAGTTTTGTATTCCTCATAAAGCTTTAGTACTTTCTTTGCGGCGTAGCGCGTATCTGTCATCGGCACATTTGCTTTGATCCAGAATGGTACCAAAGCCTCTACTGTAAGTTCGCAACTTCGATATTGAACATGCTTCTCTTCCATATGATGGTACATGAATTTTCGTAGCACCTGAATTTTGGTCGGTAGACCAGCTCCTGCAATTGTGCGCTCTGGTTTTCCCAAAAGCCAGACATCACTGAATGATCTTGTTGATGGCTTCTTTAAAGACATGGCTGAACCTGGAAATAAAAATAATCCAGTTATTAGTTAAATGAGAAACGGATTCTGAAAACACGCAAATATGTAATTACCAAACTTGCGTAATTATTAACTAATTAATTACTAAACTTGCAAATATGTAATTACTAAACTAAATGTAATTTATGCAAAAATGCGCATTGCACTGTCCAAGATTGAACAACCTATAAATATAGTGCAACATTGAGTGACCTCTAAATATAGTCCTACATCGATGATTTTTTTTCTCATGGATGCATGTGAGTGGTAGGAATAAGATAACAAGTGACCCATTAGTGAATTCACAAGTTGAATTTTTTGCATATGATTCTGGACCACCCAATGGACATAAATGCTTACATAAGCCAATTTGAATCCTATTGTATAGTGTAAAGTCTGAAAAAAAGTAAGCCTTTGTTTTAAGCAAGTGTAGGACATGACCTATATTCTCAATTACGAGACTTGGTTTTATCTAGAGAGCTAGCAGAATTGACTTTTGAAGAGATCACAGAAGTTTTAACACAAGAGTTCGAATACAAGGCAAACGTCATCGTCGAACGCTTTAAATTTTATTCTTTACGTCAGTCTGTGACACAATCGTCACATGAGTGTATATTACAGTTACGTAAGCAAGCATCTAAATGTGATTATTTTTATTTTTATTTTATTTTTTTGTTTTGGCTCATAATATTCCAATATTTATTTAGTTTAGATTCTTTACATAATATTACAATAAAATTTAATATAAAATCGACCCCAACGAGCATTAGCTCACACTAAGGGGCAATATACATATTGATAAAGACCTAAAATTTACATAAATTTTGTATATTAAATTTCTCACCAAAATGTCAAGGAAGTTAGTTAAACTAACTTCTATACATGTTCCAGAAAAATTTCTTTACCATTTTTTAAAATTTAATTTCTGTTCTTATATCCTTTATGTGGTTCGGTAAATTATTATAAGTTTGAATTAGATTATACTTAACTCCATTTATACCATAAGTTATTGTATTATTAGTATCAATGCTTATTTAATTCATCTGTCTTGTACTATATGTGTGCACTTGTTTTCTCTTTACCAATAAAAGATTGCTCTGACTAAGTCGAGATAGTGCTTTGAACATAGATACAGGAACCCTTAACAACATTTCAAACTGAACAATATTTGTCTCACAAAACAATTCCTTATTTGGATAGTATAGAGGATAGCCATACATTACTCTTATCGCTTTCTTATGGAGCATTGTAAGTTTTTCTAATTTAGTTTTATTTGTATAACCCCAAATTGTACACTCATGCTCAAAAAAAATTTCGCATGTCTTTATTTGACAACTTTTGTCAAATAATATTTTTCTCCTTGAATTCTGGCGTTTGCTTAATTGTTAAACACGTGAAGTATGTAAAGACGAATATTTCGTGAAATTTTGTCACAAAAATATTAAAAAATAATGAAATTATAACGAAAAAACAAACATGAAGAAATGATCGAAAAAAATTAAGTCCAAAAGGGAGAGATTTGGCAACATAGGGAAATTGACGGGGAATCTCAGAGGAAAGAAGGGATGTTTCTCTTGGCTCTATGTAACTGTATATATCTTTAGTATTACCAGCAACTGAGATTACAGACTATGTTCTTTTAAATAAAACATCACACAAACAAAAGTTACAGATACAACATATGCATTGCATAATCATGTAGAATAAGCTTTAATATCCACGAGAGGGCGAGAAGAAAGACACAATATTGGTTTGAAATTTCAAAGTGAAGACTGTCATTCAATGCTGTACTAATAAACGCTGATGAAAGTACGATAGAGCAGCGCCCTGTGTGGCGTAGTGGTTAAGCTTGCCGACCGCGAAGCAAAGGGTTGTCAGTTCAAGTCGCCTCTCCGTCCTGAATATTTTTTTCCGGAATGCAAAACGGCGTGATTAATTTACTTAAATTATATTATCCTTAGT
>JAGDQP010013722.1:4191-47074 GCA_022664845.1 Lepisma saccharinum
ACTGTTTGTGTGGGCGTTCTGACTGTTTGTGTGGGCGTTCTGACTGTGTGGGGGTTCTGACTGTTTATTTGGGGGTTCTGACTATTTGTGTGGGGGTTCTGACTATTTGTGTGGGGGTTCTGACTATTTGTGTGGGGGTTCTGACTATTTGTGTGGGGGTTCTGACCGTTTGTGTGGGGGTTCTGACCGTTTTTAGTTTGGGGGTTTCTGACCGTTGAGGGTTCTGACCATTTGGGTGTTTGGGGTTTTTGGCGGTTTTGTGGGGATTCTGACCGTTTGTGTACCTGTTATGGCATAAGCATACAACAAGAGCTTTCTTTTATCATGTAGCTCATGAATCAATTTAGCAATGCTGTTGTAAACTTTCTTGCTTTTTTTTCAGTTTTCTGTTTGCAGAAATAAATAGATTGGTTATCAGGTGCCAGAGCTACCAACAGCACCAACAAATCAGTGTCTGTGCCAACAACTATTACATTTGAATGTGTTTTCAGTTTTTCAGTACTCGTTTTCACAATGGGAACAGCACCATCTTCTTCTGCAATTAGTGTTTTAATTCCGAATTTTTAGACTTCTGAAGCAACTAAATATATGAGATTCTTCGTGTTCCTTTTGTTTCGCAAAGAATCTTCTTTCGCAGTCATACGTTTTGTGTTTTCATCAAAAGTAATGTCCCTATTTGATCAAATTGATCAAATGTCCCTATTTCCATATATATAGAAGGTAAAGCATTGTTTGCGCCTTATTTCTTCCTCACTAGCTAACACAGTAATTATTCAACAATATTGATATACAGTGCCGGATCTAAGGGGGAGGGGGCAAAAGAGGGCAAGCGCCCTGGGCGGCACGCATAGGGGCGGCAAACAGCTAAAAATAAATAAATAAAAGCTCTTAAAAAAGGAAATAAAATTGCCTATTCAAATTGAACTAAAAGTGTTCCAAATTTCAATACCGACGCGCTAGGACATATTTTCATGTTATTCCATTAATCTTTAAAATTCAAAATTACGATTCAAGTCAGATAAGCAGGTCTTCTGTCTTACTGGAGTTAGTAATAGCGAAGCCACGACAGGCTTCAGTGAAGATAACAAAAGTACACTACATGATGCGAGACAATGTTGTGTCCGTCGCGTCGGCCGGGCGTGTTGTTTGGCTAAGAAAAACGATGGAAAGGGCGACAAAATTTAACTTTGCTCCCCCATAGTAAAATTTCTAAATCCGGCACTGTTGATATATACATCATTTTAAAGCTTATGAAACAGGCAACAACATTTATCTCGAACACGTTTTTGATATTGTAAGTTTAAAACAAGCCACACCGTAAAAAGTGTAAATATTAAAAGCAATCGTTATTTTGCGTTTTTGATCTAAATTACTGCAAAACTACTTCGAATTGCTCATAACGCATGATAAACAATTTTGTAGCCTGTTGTCTAGGTATTGTAACAAAAAGTATCGTCGTTATGTCTATTGGTTACGGAGATATAATACAATTTCTGCAAGTCTGTAAATTTGTAATTCCGGGGGCAGTGTTCGAAGTGGGAAAGAAACAGAGACGGTATGTTTTCCTAATATTTACCTAGACAAATGAGAAATTGATATAAGAACACGTATAACATGTGTTTCAGTAACGGTATACGTTTAGCTCTCAAAAACCAGAGCCGGTATGGTGCATACCGCCTCACTTCGACCATTGTCCGGGGGGATTGGGGGAAGCAAGAGGGGGAGGGCCGGGGAGTTTTGAGAAAACACTCCCCTTATGATGTTGCAACAACTGGCAAATTTTCAGCTTTTTACTAATTAGTTTCAACAAAAAACCTTTATTGACTGGACTATTAGCGTTCCGGAGCCTACAATATTGACGAGTCACCTTCCGTAGACTAGTGGTTAAGTTCAGATATTTGACATCGGGTCTGTGGACTGACTTAGAGTTATCTGCTATCTATTCTCATTGTTTTACAAAACTTTCTTCACTGTCAGACAGAAGGCCTTCACAGCTTCATTCCCCTGAGAAGAATGCTGCCCAAGGGACGTCATCTCTCTAGCAACGCACAAAATGTAATGGATTTAGTGGGGTCTCTGTTTACACTTCTCTGGTTGTGTATCATTTGAGCCAGGCATTATCGAATATAAACACACAAAACTGTGTGTGTTTTATCAGACTGAATTATCAAAACACTTCCTTCCTTGCAAGTTCTTATTGCCACCACACGCTTTTAGTACTTACTTCTCTGCTCGGTTCAAAGTTGGTAATCCAATTTTCAGCCAGTTCGCTTTGTCCAGTGTACCTAACGACAATACAAAAATGAATTATTATTATTATTATTATTATATATTTCTTTATAAAATTGGATTGAAAGATGGTGATGGCCCCTCTCGCGCACGATACGTACATACACTAATGTGCTTCCTTACATTGCCTCTCAAGGAAAAGCAAAGACTTTTTAGGCTCACAACTTAATCGCCCTTAATAGGCAGTTGTATTAAAAATGGATTACATGATGTTAGACACTGTTTTGGAGTATTTAAAAATATATTAAAGAACCGAAAATCACGTTTTCTTTTCCAAAATGAACTTAAAAAAAAAAATCACCCATTTTATAACTTTCAAGGATTATATTACTAAAATTGAATGTATGGAACTCATAGCAAATATTGTGAATACAATTGAATAATAATAATAAATGAATATAATTTCCTACAAGTACCAAAGGTTTTAATTTTAGTCAGATAATTCATAAAATGGGGATAAACTATTTCCTACTTTTTACTGGATTTGAAAGTTTTTGTTTATTTTCTTCTTTCTTCCCATGACACCCACTCTGAAGTATCAACGTTTATTTTTATACCAAACCTTTTTAGAAAAGAACGAAAGCAGTGAAAAGAATCTTCTTGACTATTTTCAAGGTCAGGGAGAAGCTCGTCCTTGTGATAAACTTATGTTGCTTAGGCTACGCTCACAGATTAGATAAAGCGTTTCGTTTCTTTAAGAAATCGTGATCGATTCTTTTAGACACTATAAAAATAAACTACAGATTGCATTAACCCTTACAACATATATATTCTGGTGATATGCTATGCAGGGAGTACGCCAGGAATGTAGTCGAAGGGGGGTGTCTAAAGTTATATGGGGGGGTGTAATTCATATTCAGTTATACACTATACTATACAGTCATCCATTATAATTATCTTACCATGTATACATGCATGTGCGCGCGCGCGCGTTTCTGTTTGTAATACTTTTCAAAATAAGAATTGTGCATAACCACATAAGGACAATGTGTGTAAATAGCAAGCATTATTATTATTATTTAATTACTTGCGAAGAAATTAAACAACTTACTCCTCTGTCGTTATATAGGAAACTGATTTTAGACTATGATGAGTTTTGATCTTCACGCTTCGGATCATTTTCATCGAGTAGAATGAATTACCAACAGAACTATTAGCTTTCAAATAATTTTAGATATTCTTATTTGTCTTTTTGCACTTGTCTAGCTTTTGCAAGGTTTAATTTGGTAATATGGATAGATATTTATTATTAAATTTTAATTACTATGAAAGATATTATTTACCTCAACTATATCTTTAGAGCAAAAAATATACATTTTAAATAAATGTAAGCTCTACTTTTCTCAAGCTTTCCTGGAGTATATTTCAAGATTACAGCACAGTTGATAAAATAACTTAGTAGAAATTGTATGCACTTTTTATTCCAAAGTTCTCGGATCGATGCCCAAAGTGACCGACTTCATTGAGGCTTTCCAAACAAATGCTGAAATCAGGGCATCCACTTCCAGAAATTCAATTCTTCTTAACGGTATTAAGGTGAATTGACTAATATATTGTAAAATGCCTTTTTTTTTCCGGAATGCTCAATGAGAAGCAGAAAAACATTAAAAATGCAAAATTCAACTTTTGGCCAATAAGGTTATTTTCAGATTAGTCGCTAACATATGTATTTCCGGAGGAACGTTTCTGATATCTATTTTTCGTTTTTCTGTCGCTACAAACCAAAGAATTGATGGACGTTTGAATAAAATTCTTTAAACTTTCACGACGAGAAAATATTACTCATGATCTCGTTTCTTTTTCAAACCATGCAGAAATTTGCCACACTGACGTTTCTAACATCTAAAATCATATCTACTAACTCAAACCCAAACTAATGGTACGACATTCCGTCGAGCGCCAAGGTGTGCCAGACGGCTTTTAGCTCGGCCTGAGCCTGAGATGCTTGAATGCCATAAATAAAATAAAATTTAAACGGCTTTTCGTTGGGTAGTACATAGTCAGCGCATCGGCTCTCGTCGCAGTTGTACTTTGGCTCCCATGATACCAATTTGCTCGTTTTTGTATTCAAAGTGTCTCCCTAAAATTTTCACGATACTGGATGAGTATCAAAATTCTGCTAATCGAACCCGGAACCTCCCTCACAAAGGGCGAGAGCGTTAACCATGTGGATATCCGGGAGTCAACCCAGAAACTCATCCTGACTTGACCACGGCATGCCCTCCCGTTTCGATTTTCGAACCGTATAAACTCTGAAAGAAAGTGGCGAATCATAATTAACAGAAACTGGTGAATAGTCAATGGTTTGTAATGAGTTCCAGCACGCCAAAGATTACAAGTAGTGGATGTCACTACCTTCATGCACGTAAAAGCTTTATTTTCTATGGGACAGTCTAGTAACACTTTTGACTTCGGTCCGTCACGATTCGATCCTTTTCACCAAGTTAAAATCCACAAACACCTATGCCCCTAGCAGGACTCGAACCCGGGACCTTCGAGTCGTTGCCCTAACGCCTGCATGCACGACACGTGGCTATTAAAATATTAAATTTAATTAAATATTAAAATTTTCAAAAATCCCGATTGCTTGATGAAATGTTGACTACCGCAGTCTCTCTTATCTTTACTCTTCGAATTTCAAATATTGTCAGTTCCAATATAAATAAGAGAAAGCGCACGCAGGGCTTCGGTGCTAATCATTTCATCTAGGAGTAAAGTTAAATAAAAAATCGGAAAAACTATGTAGCCAGTGTGATACTATCTTGACTAAGGAAAATTTTTCAGGACTCTTTTTTATCTTTAGCGACAACGTAACACGTTCAGGATAACAAAAAAGAAAGCTCTTTTAATTATTGTCTGTCTGTATGTGTGTTTGTGCTAGTCTGTACGTCACGAGTTCGAGTACCGAAGTCTGGCACAAATGAGTGAGTGTTTGAATAATACCTTATTTAACTGGCACCTAAGTAGGGAAACGTATGACTTTGTCTCCAGCCACTTGTGGTCTGTTCGTACACAGACTTCCGAAGATTTATTTATTTCGGGTATCTCCATATACAACTCGGAGACCATTTTACATTGGAGCTTAGCAACAACAACAAGCATGAACAATGGGAAAGGAAATTGGACGGAAACGGACATAGCCTTGAAATAACATATGATCCCGGCATTTGTCTGATCACTTCATAACTTCAGTCAGGATGGCCGTCTCCAGGAATGGAATCCTGGACCTCCGGAATGCGAAGTCAGCTCCAAAGCATTGAACCACGGCCGCTCGGTGTTTCATTTCATACTCCTTTTGCTTCACAAAATGTTCGTTAGCGTTGACATAGATTAATTAATTTTACCTGTTTTCTTTTGAATGAATGAGAGCATGATGAAATCAAACCCTGAAGAACACAGAGTTAGGTATTAGAAAGGTCGTCGCATCAAGTTTGTAAACACTGTTACTTTTATTTCCATTAATTTAGTTATGAAGCAAAGATTCACTTAAATTAGAAAAATTAATGCATATGTACGAGCTCCTAAACTTCGTTCCTTTGTTTCAATAATTCTCCTCTTCATTGTGAGGCGTTCCGCCTTTTCCACTGTGCACACAAAACAACTTAATTGATAATGAGTGCACCTGAAGTGAGTCTGGCATCTCTGCACTCTAACACCGCAGGGAGCAGCCACCAAACAGATGCTTTCATACGGGGATGTTTATTGTTTTCTGCCTCATTTCTTTTGCTGCTGATGGATTTTTGCGAGGTGACAAAGGAATGTAGCCCAAAAGAAGCTATTTCTTCGGAATAAATGCAAAACTACTACCAAGATTTGATTGTGTATTACCATAACTGCCGTCTTCGTAAATCGAAATTCCAGGAATTTCTCACTATTAAATGTCGCGAAAGAACACCCCCCTTAGGGGGGGGGTGTTCAGAAATTTTCCTTAGGGGGGTGTTGGGGGGTTTCGGGGGGGTGCAGCGTACTCCCTGATGCTATGGATATCCCCGTGTTGACATGGGACTATCTCGTAGGATATCCAGAATATTCGTGGCGTACCCGTATAACTTCTAAGAAGACCTGAGTGTCCGGGACCATAATCCTTCCCATGTTTCATATATATTAGATAAGTATATAAGTATATTTGATGCTTTTGTTACGGGATATTCTCAGAATATTTCTGAATTTTAATCCTAGAATATCCTCCTAATATTCCCAGAAGCATATCTTAGGAATGTCCCAATTAGTTCCCAAATATTTTCGAATGTACATCACATTTTGGGAATCTAAATGGAATGTTTTTGTGGGATATAGGCGTATTTTGCTGTATGGTAGTACACACAAACTACAGATTTCAGTAGTTCTATACTGTTATGTGATATAAAATATTTTCTTATTATGATTAAGTGTGGTATGCAGTGCTTTTCTTCGGTTACTTTTAGGTGCATTTTCATTTCTTTTTTTAATAAGGGTTGCTACTTTTACCATACTTTGTTTAGATAGTAATTAAAGTTTCGTTTAGAAATGAATCGCTGCTTTTAAGGCGTAAGGGCGTGTAGAAATCTAGTATACTTAAGCACTTCTGCCTTGAAAGCGACGAAATATCTTCTGTTGTAGTCATTACGACCTCTTACAATTTTCAGGACTAACACAAAATTCTAACTGGAAAATTACATTTCAACACAAAATCCTTCACTCCTCCCTGTTTCAAACCGGCCGATAATTTGAAGCCGATTATTAGTAGAGTACCGATATGCTCATGGAATTTACGGTATATTGAAGAGGACGGAACTACTGCACTTCTGTCGACATGTGTTTGCAGTTATTATGTTGTCTTTATAGGATCATGGCTTTTATTAGAAGCAGCAGGTGAATGCGGGGGCTGGACGTTAGAATATAGACCCTGGCACACCATTTCTTCCTACCCGGTAGTAGCAAAAAAATTGGACATGCCCCTAAGTGCTATGAAATTTCTTGATGAGAGCTATCGATTTGTGTAGGCTATTAATGTCTCCTATCCATCACGAGATCTACAAACGTATATCACTCACCGCGTAGCACTATGTATGGAATGTGATGCAAGATAGATCTTTGAAACTCCAAGATCCAGCTGTTCATGTTTATCAAGCTTATCTCAGCATGTCATTAGGCGAAACGAATTTTTTTGCACATAGAAGCTAAGTACGAGAAATAGACAGTCTGCAGATGGCCTTGAGATTGATGTGTTAGTGAAGTAGAACTAGTTTTTCGGAGTACTAAAACATTCCTGCTGGTAACAGAAGTTTCAGGTTTGAAAATTTAAGACAGCCACAGCAATTTCGTAATGAAGTGCACTTTTGATCTGTGTAAGTAGTGTCGTTTTCCTTTCACTCAAAATAATAATAATAAAAACGGTTTTCGAAATAAGTGTTGTTCTAAGCAAGTGTGTTTGAGTATATGAAGGAATGTATTTGAGATTGAAAGTATTAAAAATAACAATTTTTACCCATGTTAAATCATATGAGCAATGAAGAATGCACATCTGTAAATATGAAGGTTTTTTTTTTCAGTAACTTGAATAAAGCATTTACAAGAAGCTAAGGTGTTTCAAAAGTGAATATTGCTTTGCATATTTTGTTTTATTTTAATGCGTATTTGGATGCACATTATAGGTATTTTAAATGCATAAATTATTCGTGCCCGAATTATACGTTATTGTTGGGTCATATCTACCACTAATTTCCTAGTTTGAACAGTATGTCCTTTTCAGTAGAGCATTTCAAACGCAACCTAGTGTACTATTTATCGATTCTTTTTAACCTCAAGGGAATAGCAGTTAACTATACTGAACACCAATCGATAGCTCTCATCAAGACCGTTCGTTCTACAAGTCACACTTATAAAAACGAAAAAAAAACTAGAAAAGTTTCAAAGCTTTTTTTTTCTTTATAGAAAGACAATTTTTTTCGCGAAAGTGTTTGTCCCTTTGGTTTCAAAGGTTTGAAAGGAAAAATAAATCACTTACTTGAAAAATAAACACACATTTCCATACATTACGAACTGAATGACATTGAGAAATGATTGATTCATTAAGATTTAAAGGAACGAAAAAAAAATCACATGCAATGTCTCAATTAAGAGTTAATACATCAAGTTTTAGCTGTTAGATACTCACTGAAAGATGATTTTGTTCATTTTTATGCCCTTCATAGGAACTGAAGCTTAAGACCGCAGTAAATGTCCGCATTTTGAACATTTAAATCACAGTTCTATTATCTATAGCTTTAAATCATCTATAACTTAACATTTCTATCCCAAGTTCCGTAATTAGTTTTAAGATTACATGTTTACATTCAGAGTATATGCAGT
Source organism: Lepisma saccharinum (assembly GCA_022664845.1). Classification (NCBI taxonomy): domain Eukaryota; kingdom Metazoa; phylum Arthropoda; class Insecta; order Zygentoma; family Lepismatidae; genus Lepisma; species Lepisma saccharinum. Next base: position 12,811 of record JAGDQP010013722.1, read on the forward strand.
AGTCGAAGTGGGGGAATGAGGGGCACACCGTGGCCCAACCTTTTTCATTTTGGATTTAACGTTCCCCTACCTTTCTATTAATTGCCTTTATACTTTCAATAGTCAATCGCTGCCATTAGGTGCAAGCGTTCTCTTGCCCTTTTCTAATCCATTTCGAGCACTGATGATATAAATTACGATCTGTGAATATTTATAGAAAAAAAAAGCAGTGAGCTATCAATGTTAGCACTTAAATATAGCTAGTAAATATGTAATTACTAATTTAATTTGGTCCCAGCTGAAATATTATTTCGATCAGAGTCGGAAGTAGATACAGTAAAACCCTAAGTTATGTAAACGTGGAATGTTTTCTTGTTAAAATGTTTAACGGAGAAGGTCTTTCAAAGGTGTATATCAAAGCAGGAACTTGTGAGACCCTAAACTGTTTTAGTTGAAACCTAAATCTAGTTCTGATTCTGGCAACCTTTCGTGATTGAAACAACAACATGAAGCTGTTCTTAACCCGTAACCTGGGACATACGAATTGTCGCACTAACTTGGAGGTGGGATATTTTTTACCCCACTCAAAAACTAAGCAGTATTTAATTATTTATATAACATTAGAGAATCAAATTACTTTTATTCTTTCTGGGGAATATATGCTATCAATATAACATAGAAGTTAACTATTTGTTATGCAAATAAGGCGTTATTTCCAGCAAGTGTTACTTTAAGCAATATTGAGACATCACCCGTAATCTTGGACGTGGGGTAGATTGTACCCCAGATATTTACATCATCGCTTTTGATATTAAAGTCACTTTCTTTCGCCAATATAGCTTTCTCTTCCCACTCACTGAAAACTTGATCATCAGTGCACACCCGGTCTTTTGATGTGGAAGCCTTAGGTTTTCCTTCAAAATAAAAAAAAGCAAACACCAATATCAAACGTTTCTACCCCACCCGACATTTAGAGCAATATAAGTTACGTTTTACACGCTTCAACAAAGCACCCATCACATCTAACAATCCACGAGCAATTAAAGGAAAGGTAGAGAGCAGCGCTTCTCCTTGTGGTTGCGGATAGCTGAACTAACACTAAAAATGTAAATCACTGCCAGGGTAGAATCTACCCCACGTCAAGGTTACGGGTTAATTTTGCTCATGCGCCTATTATAGTCGCAGTTTTAGTAGTGTTTCGGGGGGTCATGACTACAAATAACAATTTTTTAAAGACTTTTTGTTACATTCTCATTTAGTTACATTTATTAAATCAATAATACATCTCTATAGAGATAGCTAGTTGCTCATTATTTTTTAGAGCATTAGATTGTTTCTTAAAGTGTGGTCCGCAAAGGTACATTAGGTGGTCTGAATACAAGTCCGATCAATAAATTTTTGCACTGATAAAGGAGGCAAACTGAAATTGTAAAAATTGCAGTTTGTTTTTCGATGTTTTGCCAACTCACATTTAATTTTTTTTTTCGTGTCACAGTGTGCACATGTAGTTCAAGCGTTATTAACACTAACTATTATTATATTTTAATTATTTAACATTGCAAATAACGTTGATTCAGTACAGAATAAATATAGAACAGCTTATCCCCAGTTCGCAAAAGTAAAGTAAATAGGGGATTTAATATTAGTGATTCCAGACTGACAGTAGAGTAACAAGCATAATAAAAGCACAAAACCAATGCAGAGACAAGTATAAAATCCTAACGTAACTAGTACTATTGTGAATAGAGTAATAATTAAGGCTAGGATTTAGAGGCACTAAAAATGCGAAATGGGTAGGCAAAAACGCACTAAAATGAGTCAAAGTAGCCAATAAAATAGGCACCAAAAGCTATATAAAGTTATAATTATATGTGTAAGTTGATACTATACACATGTAAAAGACAAAGTAAGTCAATCTGTATTCAAGAAATGATATAGAAAACAAGATAATTAAAATATGTATCACTGAATGATAATATCCTTTTAAGTTGAATGCATCCATCGTCTCTTCGCCATTTTCTATTATGAACGCTTCGTATAGAAATTTTGCTTACTTCAGAATAACTTTATAGTTCCTTCCGGAAACTTTTCTGACTGTGATTAAATTCTTTATTCTACATAATCTATTGTACGAGAAGTACATTCTCCAATTGGTTGACATTTTTAAAATCTCATTTTGGGCTTTCATACACTGGAAAAGGCCTTCGTTACCCATCCGGATTCTAGTAAGAGATACCTGGAATTGGATATCAGAGAGTAAGTTTCTATTAACTGTGCACTTAACGAATTAATTTATAAATAAATAATGAATCAATAATGACTCTAAAGTATAATGAGTCCGAAATTCTCAATTTAGTTTACATAATGTTTAATAAATATAAAATTGAAAGTGACTATGTTTGCGTTATCGTCACGCAAAAAGTGTTTGATCGATTGGAATGACTTTTCGCGCATGATCAGACACTGGATCGCACTGGAAAGTTATCATATCACTTTGATTCTAAAATTGTTATCTTCAGAGATAATCGACCATCTGATCGTCCATTGAATTCCAATGGCGGTGGTAACAACAATGGAATATTTAAAAGGAAAGCACGCGGCAACCCACACTACAATGTTGTTCGACGGGTTGACTACCTCCAAGTGGTTAATTTGGCATAACTATCAATCCATTAGCAACGGCTGTTTTACGTAACACACCCCTAACAAAGCTGATTGGCAACAGTCCCAATGACTGTTGCCAACATATTTTATTCACCCCGCACCAACGGACGGGAAAATCAGCTAGTTTAGGATAAAATCCAGTTGTTACGTTACAAGCTTGAGAAATTTAGAGTGATTTTTTCTCTATTTTATGACAATTACAGTGCTGAGATTCCAGGCGATGGATGCGTATTCAAGTTACGTTCGAACCAACGAATATAACTTTTCGTGTGTACTAGTCATTCTACAAGTCCCTGCCTGTCCTATAAATCAATCCTAGGATTCTGAAAGATTTTGATATATATTATTTACATGACAATTAAGTGTTAGTTTTAAAGTAAACAGTAACACTAAGACCTTTTACTATTTTCGATATTCATAAAACAGTGTTGTGCTTTTATTATGAATATAATAATTTCGTTATTCATTATGGCGGCTGAGGGGACAATAGGGCGCCTCGTGTATATAGATTTTCTACTTAGTGATCTGCGTTCCGTCCCGTTGTTCGCAGTTCCGGAAAGTTTTAAAAGCTCTGTAATTGTGATGGAGCAGTACTTAATTACGGCTGAATATTCCAATGCCAGTTGTGACAGAAATAAAAAATGGCACATTTATTCTGGTTTACCTTAAATTATACTTGACTAAAACTTTTGAATTTCAATTTATTATGCCCTTCTCTTTGTCTCAAGCTGGGATGGAGTAGAGAAAGAGAGAAAGCGGCGGTGAAACTGAGGAAAACCTTGAAATCTTGTCAGTATTGTCGGTGGCGGGGTTCGAATCCATTAGCGATCGCCAGCGAAGTTTCCAGCGAGGGCGGAGTATATTTGACCAAGTAATATTGAATTTTCCCCTTCAAATATCATTTTTCTTTTTATGCCTCTGACCATATGTAAATTGTAGTTTTTAAGTTGTTATATTTCCTTTTGGGATGAATTTGTAATATTAGCAATTTTAGACAGCTTAAATGAATTTCCGTGTTTTATGTGCAGTTAATATTGAGAGCCATACGTATTTAATATTGATAGCCATAATGTTAAAAATTCACGTTTTTATTGTTTAGTTCGCATGTTTCCCTGTTCCGTGCAATAAAAGGTCATATAATTCATTATTGGCTCAAGTTTTGTTCTCGTAAGCCATTAATCTCCGTTGTATATTGATCTGGTCTCCGCCCTTTTGAGAAGCGTAGGCAATTCATGCAATGTCAATACCTGAGTTGTAGCCATTTATTTTATATTTCTCACGTGATTTCATTCTTTGCAGGAGGAAACCTTCCGGTAGCAATGAAATTCATGGGGTAAATATAACTGTGATATATGCTAATCAGTTCACGTTCTACATAGACGTCTTAGTGCTAAAAATAGATCGCATCTTTAAATATTTATGTAATAGGACAAGCAAATTAAGATTCTTAGAAGAAAAGATATAAAGTTTTCATTTGTCATGAAGACTGTCGGTGGGGTAAGGAATCAAAATTCGAAAAGTCCCTACTCCCTCGGGGGCCGCACCCCATTTTTTTCTTTCTTTTTTGCAAAAAAAACTTTATTCTGTGCAATTTTTTGCTTTTCTCTTGAACCGCTGCTCGGAGATAGAAAATGAAGAGGACCAAAGTTATTCATGAGAAAATTCTGCGTAAAACATAGATCATTTGCCTAGTTCCAACCCAACTCTCACAAATCGCGTTTTAACGTCACGGTAGCTTGGAGCGCGCAACCAAAAATAGAGCGCGGGCTGTTTCTCACGGCGAATATCTCGGAATCGGCTGGTTTTGCGAGGTACATGAATCTCATGAAAATTGTAAATTAGAATATCTTCTACAAGATACATATATTCCAATTTTCGTTACAAACTATTTTTTTTTTATTTTTTGTCAGTTTTTTTTTCAAAAGTGAGTTGTACAAGGTGAGACAGAGCTCGTGGTTCGTGTTTGTCAAATATACCCTGTAGGTATACTCCACAAAAATATATTTTAATTTTCATCATTGATTTAGTGTCAAATAAAGATGGGAGCACCTGTTAATCAAATTGAAAGTAAAATCACCTTGCTAAAACCTAAAAATAACTTTTTTTAAAAACAATTATTATTAAGACGAGGTTCGTTTAACTTTCGTTTGCTTTCCTTTTAAAAATCACACCAAAATAACATTTTATGGTGCTTCCCAAGGAGGCTTCTTATGCACGGGCAATTCGAGCTCATTTCCTGATATACTCTTCCCACAATGCATCAGTCTTAAACAAGTGGATTTTTTAAATTACCAGCAGCATATCACGTATGCGAAGACATCGAGAAGTTCTGTCAGGTTAAAACAAAAAGCAACAATCAGCATCTCGAACTACACACTAAAATCAAAAGAGCGGATTCCGCCCAAAACGAGCGGAAAAAGTGACCGCTCGTTTAGAGCGAATTTTCATCGGAGGAAAGATGAGAAATTTCCGCTCGAAAAAAGAGCGAAAATCTGTGGTAGTCTATTTCAATGGAAACCTAGATATTGTATTTGTATAGATGAATTTCCATCTATTCAGATACAATTTACATCTTGTGAACATGAAAACGACGCAATAAAATGTACAAAAGTGCGATAGGGAGCATTAATTCATCTGTACTAAAAGGAAAAAAGTACTGTACTTGTGAATGAAAATGAGTATAATAAAGCTAACCCTGGAGGAGATTTGAACCCGGTACTGTTCGATCAGCTATCCAACGCGTTAACCCCTTACCCAAGGGTCTAACTGCGAGAATGCGTCCTCGGAATTGTTTCTTTCGTCTCGTCAGGTACTTGATTACAACGTTGAAAGATTTCTTGTACGTACATATCTTACTCCTGATGTTTTTGGTGTATTTTGCTAACAGAAAAGTTTTAAAGTTCTGTTTTCTCATTTTTAACTATACATAACGCTATAAATTTCACAGCATAGCTTAGTCTTTCGATAACCTTTGCTTTTACAAATGGTGAAGACCAATGTTGACTAGTAGCCATGCCCATGATGCATTGCAAATCGCTCTAAAAAGAGTGGAATTCAAACCGATCTACAAAGATGAGAAAATTCACTCCTAAACGATGAGAAATTGAAACACCAAATCACTCTAAAATGATGAGAAATCGCTCTTTCACCTTCGACGGCTCAATAGAAAACAGCTCCTTTAAGAGTGAAAAAATAAATTACATCGAAAAGAGCGAAATTCTATCTAGAAAGAGTACATTTTCCATCCACGCGATAATGTTTTGATAGAAACCACTCTTTTTCGATCGAAAATTCCGCTCGAAAAGGAGCGGTCCCGCTTTTCCATCTAAAAAGAGTGAAAATTACGCTATTTTTAGGTAGATTTCGAAGAAAATATACCTATTGAGATCGGTTAAGTTCGTTAATGAGCAAAATCGGTCGCCATCTTGGATCCAAAATGGCCGCCGAACCCATTGTTGTATAGAATACACAGCCTAAACCGCTGGGGCTATTGAAATCAAATTTGGCATAAAGGTACAACATCACTTTTTGATTATAAAAATGTTACCTAATGAGTTAAAAGACGCCATCTTGGGTCCAAAATGGCCATTTTCCACACCGTTTGAGCTAGAGATACGGAATTTGGCATAAAGGTGCATTATGACGAGTAGCTTAGGGAAATATCACAACATTTGGGAAAAGTCGCCATCTTGGATCCAAAATGACCGCCCAAAATCCCATTTTGCACACCGTTTGAGCTGGATAAATGAAATTTTACTTGAAGTTGTAGTATCACAAGTAGGTCACGACAAAATAAGAAAACTTAAAAAAAGTCGTCAACTACGATCCAAAATGGCCGCCCCAAAAACCCAATTTCCAAATCATTGAAGGTAGAGAAACGAAATTTTCAATGAAGGTGTATGACCAAGAGTAGGTTACAATAAATGGGACAAATCTTCCCTTTGGGGGTGCAGCCAACCGTGGGAGGGTGAAGATGTACTCCGTGGTGGTGTAGTGCTGCAGGGAGATTTTGGTTAAGATAAAGGAGGCGCATCCTCTCAAAAGCACTGAAGTTGGGGGGCGAGCCCCGACTCGCAGCGAAATTTCGAAATCTACCTCAGCCTGTAGGCCTACCGAAAGGGATTTTTTTGATTTAGTGTGTACGAGATACGTTATATTTGAGACGATGCTGCAGAATTTTTCGGAAGTCGCTCAAGTGTAAAAAGCAAGATTTTAGAGTTGGTTCCGAACTGCACAACTGGGTTCTTTTCATGTTTATGTGTTACTAATAAAACCCCAAGGATATGTAAGAAATTTTGGGGGACGTTTGGGGGTGGTAAGAAAATCCCTTTTTGGCGTTCTACCATTGTAAGAAATGTTTAAGGTAACACATGGAGTTGTTAATTTCATTGTTAGCTTATGTGCTTGTATTGTTGTTCTTTGTTATTTTTCTGTTATTTGTTATTGTTGATCATTTTTTCTTTCATACTGGCATGGTGTAATATGGTGTTTGCTGTATATAGGTAATACATCTATGAAATAAAAGTCAAATACGGATAACTATAGGTAGATAAATATTAATATTTTGTCACATATATTTCGTGACATGGGTAGACTACACCTCTCCCCCCCCCCCTCCCTCTCTGTTTATTTTTTCATGTCACTTCCTTCGAGTCCCTAAATTTTGACGTTCGATTCTGAGACTCCTCGCCACTGACTGTGCTGTTTCTTTTTCTTTTGTTTTATACTCTTGGGACCAAGTGTAATTATGCGGAGTGGTCAGAGCAAAAGATAAACTGGTGCAATCTATTATCTGATATAGACAACGTTTTCCACTCTGTTGTTTCATTGGCGTCTAGACAGACCGACGCCCTGGTCTCTGCCACAAATACAGCTTGGACGCCTTGTTTGGTTTCTCCATGGCGCGCTCTAGCCGATTATTCTCCACGATTCTAGGTTTTCTTCTATTTTTTTTCTTTTAAGATCGAAAGCAACCCACAATAACACAATTCTGGAAAATGTGAAAATTAAGAACTGAATTTTGAAAATTGACGAGTATTATTTTAAAGTTTATTACAGAAATTTTTATTGTACAACCTGTAGCGTCGCCGATAACGAGGACCCAAATTGTTAGCTAAAGGTACAATTTTATTATTAGAAAACTAGTTTTTTATTTTCAAAATTCTATTCTATAATAACCATCACACTTCCTACTGTCAAAATTCTATTATTTCCCTGGTTTAATATAAAACAATGAAACAATGATCGGAGATCATGGAACCTTCCAAACACTAAGCAACTATCGATTTGGTAATGCACATGTCGCTTCCTTTCCCTTTGTTAGTTAACGGGTATCGTGCAAACCTCAGGTCGGCCCCTACTATATCTGATCTGGTCTAATTAATGGTACATAATCCCACATTCAGAAATGTACAATTAAATTAACCTTTATGGAATAAATCAGTGGTTTCCATAGTGACTAGTCCCTTTCGAGGAAGATCTAACAACTAAATGCAGAGACTATGGAAATTCAGGAACAACGTCGATCAATCAAACCAAAGTCTATATCCAAATTTCAATATTGTTTATAAAACATTTGGTAATCTCATTGCATTTCAGGTTCGACTGAATGATAATAAGCTGTTAAAGTTGTCTGCTACTGAGAATTGTGGGGGCCGACCTATTGGTTTTAAACAAACGGTTGCCTACGAAACTTGCCATTTGATCTCTATATGATGATGTCAAATCATAGAGATCAGTGGCAGGTTTCCTAGGCAAAAGTTGGCTCGGGCTCTGTAATTAGAAGCATTTTAACTGATATTTGTTATTATTTACTTACTTCAAAGTTCAGTTTGATAATATATGAAATACTTATAAAAAAGGTTACCGATTTAATTAAATATTAGAAGAAATATCGTATTTAATATGACAACCCACCTGTTAGCAATAATCACCACTGGCGTAACAGGCCGATAGGCCCTGAACCTGCCCCAACGCCATCTGTCCGCGCTTGGTGGAACTGAGTGATGGCTATGTGGTCAGCACTGCGCGCACCTAACCACGAATAGGCGTATCAGAGCCTTTCTAGACGCAATTTTTTTTTTTCAGAACTACTTGCACTGGCTTCTGTTTTGAATAGAACTCATGTGGCAACACTTCCGGTACGAATAACCCACTCTAGCGTAGCTTGAACTTTAAGTAACACCAAGAAGCGCTCAATCCGGCAGCTTGAATTTGGTTTTGTGGCTAACGCATCGAGAAGCTGATCCGAAGGTCCCGAGTTCGAACTTCGAAACCTGGCGTCGGTTTTTTACATATTTTTTTTTTTTAAGAAAATTAAAGTTTTTTTTTCGTTTGTTATGTAAATACACGAAAGAAAATTTAATAAAAGTTATTTATGATTTATAATTAAAAGAGGCCACTAAAAACTAGGATGTATATAAACCTTCGCTCAGTGTGTGTCACGGTGCGTCCGAAGGGAGCTGGGCCGCGGGGATGCGCAGCCGGCAGTTAGCGTTAGGCATATGCAAAAGTGCTGTTTACGCAAAGGTGCTGTTAACTCAAGAGTGTTGTGCCGTACCATAAGTGTTTCCATGTGAGCTCTCCGTAGAAAGGAACCACGGCAAGTAGTTGTGAAAAATATCTTGCTTTCTAGACCGAATGTGAGTCTTTATTCACGTGACTCCCCAGCTTACCTCACGATGCTGGTTAGACGCCGAAAAGTGGGACTCCAGCCGGGAATTGAACCCGAGACCACAAGAGTCCAACGCTCTAACCACTAGATTATGAAGCCCCGCATTATAGCAATGCCATTATGCGTTTGTACATTTTGGCAAAGATTAAAGTAATATTGTGAACGCCACTGTATATGGAGCATTATCTTTACTACATAAAGAAAAATCACCATATCCAAATTTGCAAGGAAATAACTGAATGAAACATACAAGGACGTATTATTTAGGGGTGAATTCGAGGGGTCTGACTCCCTGCAAATTCAAAGGTTTGGCAGGATTAGTATAATTTTAGGCATCATTATGGTACATTTAATATACTTTTCATGCCCAGATATACCTTGAACCCCTGAAACCTGTGGATCGTCCTAAAACCAACTTCTGGATACGTGTCTGCCCAAACACATACAATACCTTGGTACACGCGAACATTTACAGGTAAGATCCACTTTTGTGAAGATACTAGGAGATGAAAGAAATGTCCGTGTCACCTATATTGTAATTACTGAGTAGAAGGGCTAAGCACATTTAAAAAATCTATATATATTATTTCTTGTATAGACGACGTGATTTCCTTTCTTTTTTTCTGTTTTAAACTCAGTAAATTAACCGATCACTTTTGTTACTCCCATGCAATGTTCTAGAACACTGTTTTGAAACAAGCCATAATCCAATAATAAAGAAAGATCAGGCATGGCCAACAGCAAATGCGGCCCGTAATGTAATTTGTGAGCCCCGCGATACGAAAAATACAATAAATTATAATATATAAAATCAAATTTTTATTCAAATCTTATACAGGGTGGGGCAGAGAGGACGGAGGTCTTTAAAAAATCATAAAATCATTTTTTTTTTTTTCGAAACAAAATTTATTGACAGATTCGAGTTTGTATTGAAATAACATTTTACAAAATCAAGTGTGAAAAACAACATCTGGCATGTGGTGTCCGTTATCACTGATACATTTCTGAAGACTTTCTTCGAAGTTGGTATCCACTCTTTCCAACATAGCTCTGTCGAGTTGAGTGACTTCCACACGAATAGCTTCCTTCAGGTCTTCCAATGTACGAGGCCTATACTTGTATACATATGCCTTGAGGTAACCACACAAGAAATAATTGCACTTGGACAAGTCAGGAGACCGAGGAGGCCAACGAATGCCCCCAGATCTTGAAATAAGGCGACCAGGGAAAAGAGGGCGAAAAACGGCCATTGATGCTCTAGCTTTGTGCATTGTCGCCCCCATCAAGTTGAAACTATACACGGCGAATGGGAATACGTTTTCGTCATAATTCAGGTAAGAAGTAGTTGATCATCTCGATATAGCGCTCTGAGTTCACGGTAAGAGCGTTACCATTATCCTCGTCGAAACAGTAAGGACCGATGATAGCTGTCTTGCCTGCGGTACACCAAAACCGCCACTTTAGGGCTGTGCAGCGGTCTTTCGTGTAATTTATTGGGATTTCAGAAGCCCAATAATGGCAGTTCTGTTGACTCACAATGCCATTGAGATGACAATGATCATCATCACTGATGAACAAAAGGAAGTTGTCATTTCGCTAAAACAAAATTGCTTCCATCCCATGTGCGCAGCTCAGTCGTTGTGCGTAATCATATAATAAACATAATAAATGTATTTTAACACTATATCTTTTGCCTGATATTAGCAGTTCAGTTAGAATTTTGAGTATTATTCATTACACTCTTTATCTCACTTATTTAATCCAACCAATGAAAAATTACATCATTCATGTTCTAAATGGGTGAAGTACCTGCAATTTGCGTGAATATCGATTGAGAATCTCTTGTAAAAATATAAACAATTAATGAAAATGCGTTAGTGAAACATTAATTAGATATAAATCTAGAATTTATAGGAACTATAAATGCTACTATGCCTTTCAATTTATCCTAAAGAGACTGAAAACAACGATTGGTCCATGTACCCTTGAATGTAATTACCAAATTAAAATATAAATATATACAGTCATTTAATGTTGTTACCATAAATTTAAATAGTTACAAAGGAGGAGTTTCTGAAACAAAATAGAATTGCCAAATCTAAAACAAAATGGATTGAAAATTGACTGCACATCTTCGTCCATAACAGAAATGTCTTATTTTCTTTGGAAATCTGAAGAATTTACAAATTTTACATAAAACATAGTATCTTTAGTCAAACGCAAAGCATGTAGTCTTATTGTAAAGTATAATATAACTATTAAAAAGTTATAAATGTGTTAAGAAATCCATTTTATCTTCTTCATCCATATTAAACTCGTACGCTGCTCCGTGTGTATAAAGCCAGTCGATTGGTTGCTAGGATACCGCGCCCGAAATGACGTTGACTTCAACAGCGTATTGATTTAAAAATATTTGTTGTTTTTAAAAATTTATCGATGTCCTTCAACACTTGTACTCCTACATATGTAGGTCTAAATCTTATATATATAATGACTGATGGGGAAGCGAAAGGAATGCAGCATCGTAAAAATCGGCGATGATACAAGTAACTGTAAAATCCAAAACGTTTCATACTCGACGAAATCATTACCAACGCTTTTCATTGTATAAACTAATCAGAATTAGTTCCATTTAACTTAAATAATATTTATTCCAAAAATTATCCATGACATATGGTAATTCAGTGAGATAGAACCATACATTCGGTGGTGATATTCAGCCAATTGACACCGGTTCGTGCGAACCGGTTGTTAACGTGTTGGTTCGTTCGCCGAACCGGATGTTAAATGAATCGAATAAACGATTCGATTAATTCATTGGTTATGTATTGGACTAAAAAAACTTACAGGGCCGCAAGAATCAGTGCATCAATTGTGAAATGGTTTTCAGCTAGAGCTTCACCCCACTCACTATATTTTCATTTTATAAATAGGAAAGAAATAAGAATATTGTTTATATCTGGTGTAGTAAAAAGTAATCCATTATTTTGCCAATAGAGGATTTCAGTGATCTGTATCTCGCGTTGTATAAGTCCGATCGGGTTCAACGAGATGGCGTTCAAACGATGAGATTGCGTACTACAAACACTGTTCAGATAGTTGTGATGAGTTGACTCAGTGTTGTGTGAGCGCGCGTCAAAATGGACACTAGCAAAGAGAAAATACGCTATATTTTACAGTTTTTCTTCGATAAAGGCGAAAACGCAAGCCAGGCGGTTGCAAATGTGAATAGTGTTTATGGTCCTGATACTGTAACAGCCAATGGTTTCGTCGATTCCGTGCCGGTAATTTTGACGTCAAAGATATACCACGCACTGCAAGGCCAAGTGTCGAAAATGTCGATAAAATCATGGACATTGTCGCGTCCGACCGTCATGTAAGGACTGTTTCGATTGTCCAAGAGCTAAACATTGCACAAAAAACCGTGCGGAACCATTTGCATAAGGCTGGATACACATAGAAGCTTGATGTATGGGTGCCACACGAGTTAACGCAAAAAAAAAACCTCATGGACCGAATTTCCATCTGCGAAACGCTGCTGAATCGCAACAAAAGCGACCCATTTCTGAAGCGGTTGGTGACTGGTGATGAAAAGTGGATCACTTACGACAACGTCACGCGAAAACGGTCGTGGTCGAAGCGCGGTGCGCCGGCGCAAACGGTGCCCAAGCCAGGATTGACGGCCAGGAAGGTTTTGCTGTGTGTTTGGTGGGATTGGCAGGGAATTATCTACTATGAGCTGCTCCCCTACGGTCAAACCCTTAACTCGGAACTATACTGTCAACAATTGGACCGTCTGAAGGCAGCAATCGCCCAGAAGCGCCCAGCTTTGGCCAATAGGAGAGGTATTGTGTTCCACCAGGACAACGCCAGGCCACACACATCGATAGTGACTCGCCAGAAGCTCCGGGAGCTTGGTTGGGAGGTTCTTATGCATCCACCTTATAGTCCGGACCTGGCACCGAGTGATTACCATCTGTTCCTGTCTATGGCGAACACGTTTGCTGGTGAAAAATTCGCGTCAAGAGAGGCTTGTGAAAATCGACTGTCTCAATTTTTTGCCAATAGGGACAACGGCTTCTATGAGAGAGGCATCATGATATTTCCTTCCAAATGGCAACACGTTATCGAACAAAACGGCGCATATGTGACCTAAATCGGACCATTCTAACTATGGTAAGTCAAGCCTTCAATGTCATGCAAAAATAATGGATTACTTTTTACTACACCAGATATTTAGAGAATCTAAACTGTTCGGAAGAGTTTGCCTTGATGACTGGAAGAACTGTTACTGCTCTCCTTTTCTCTTGTAAACAAACTGACTGTGAGTAGAATGCCTGCGAATTTTTCCTATTTAATGAATGATACTAAAGAGGAAGTTTGAAGTTGTGATTGAGGAAACTAACTTCCAAGATATTGTATTCTGAAGAAATGGTTTACGAGATTGTTAAGAAACTAGTGCAAGAGTGCCACCTGCCTTCTTATACGTAACTATTTCACCTTAGGAAGATATGCTAAACTTTCATCTGCGAACAAAGTTATCAAGTTTGACAGCAATACTAATGATTTCGTGGACTACCTGGATAGCAGGAGTGTAAGAAATTAAATCTTTCCTCTTAGCAGGCACAAGGCTATAAAATAATCATCCATATCTTAGCAGATACTTCAGATATACCAGAACAATCATTTGGCATCTTGAACATGTAAGTAACATTTGCCAGAAAGTACACATGAAGCTTCTAGTAGAGCGCTAAACACATGGGGCCCAGAGGAAATATCAACTCTTGGTTATGAAACTGACTCCATATTACAGCAGACCGAAGGACGACATAGAAGCTTCAGAGAACCAAAGGTTCTTCAATCCTTACTTCTCTTCTCCATTCTCCTTCCATCCATACTTCTATAGTCTCTTTCCGTTAGAGAAAGAAAGAAAAACAACAGTTGATGATGCACTTGTTTGAAATTCAGTAGATGTGAAATTGTAAGTATTCTTACTTTTCAATGTTATACATAAGAACATGTAGCAGTCTGGAGTTTGGCTATTTATATTGTGACAGTCAATGTGCTTTTGATTCTCCTAATTCTCTTTTAAAATAGAGTCTTAACAGAATATGATTTTTAAAAATTGACATAGTCTTTTGCACTCGTAACGTCAACTATGTACGAGTGTGTGCAATATTTTAAAACGAATTTTCAGAATGTTGTCATTTTTAAAATTTAAAGCATAATACTTACTTTTTTTTTCAGTTACTTAAATGGGCTATTTCTTCTTTTAGTTTATTGAGTAGGAGGAAGTGCAGATAAAGCTTGTATTGTTTTGTATTTAAAGTAACCTTGTGTATGTATGTAAGATTTCGTACATTACCTCTCTTTTCAATTCAGTGTTAATTTAGTTATGTCAGTTACAAATCTCGCTAATTTAAGCATTTGGCTCTGACTACAGTCAAACACACTTTCAGCAAAGTGATCGTGATTTTTTTCTGTATCTCTTCCTTTCTAATTAAGTTCTTGAAAATATGTGATTCATTGTAAACTTTAATTATCAAAACCTTGATAATTATATCTCCTCCTTGCAACAGAATTTATATGTAGTGCTAACCGGTAGGAACTTCAGTTGAATATCACCACTGCATACATTCAATAACAACAGTTTTTTTTTTTCCTTCAGAGAGCTTATGTAGAACCAAAACTCCAGCTTCACATCCCGTCTTTTAAAGCACAAATTACCTTCAGTTGTGGGGATACAAAATAATTAATCTTAATCAGAATCAAGGCTACCATAGGCCTATCTGATTTACCCACTAAGAATACCATTCACAATTGATATTGGTACTGTGATTTCCACATTGTTCCTTCAACACAATGGTCATAGAATTTGTCGTTAAATTATATAAATAACATAGCTTAGCATTTACTACTCCAGAACATTGATCTACACAACTTCGTATTCATTTTGCATTCACTGGTCAGTGCAGATTCAAGTATAGTGTAGGTTTGCACAAACGCTTTTACCCACACGCCACATTAAACACGCAATCTGTGGAAGAAGTGCGTATTGCCTTTATTTAAGGTATCATGCTGCCATACACCTGGTGTGAATGAGATAGATTAGGAAAAAAGTCAGGGTTGACGGATCCTAGATTCAACCAATAATAATCCTTCTATTTATGAGGCGAGCACGCTTGCGCTGAACTACCACGCTCCGTGTTAAGTGCACGTTAGAGTAATAATAAATTGTGCTATTGCTGTTTTTTTTTTTAATAGACTGTGTCTCTTGTCTTCTGTGAATTAGCTATCCTACATGCAAGTGTGACTCATTGCATGTTCTCCTCTAACACGCAAAAAGAAATGCATCAGGGTCATGTGCATACCGAACCTTCACAATGCACGCAGTTATGTTTAATCTGCTCATTGCAAGGCACATTATGTATAATACAGTGTTTTAGTTGGAAATATAAAGCTTTTGCAGTGTTCGATTTGTAGCGGAGGATGGTTGGGATTTTTCTCTTCTCTGGAAAATCTTTCCCGGCTCTGTTTTCCCACATATCCCTCTAGGCTGGGATATGAATGGATATAAAGTATAGTATCCTATGTTCTGAGAAAAAAAAGTCCCCCATCTCTGGAAATTGTACAAACCGGACACTTGAGTTTTTGTTTAAGTTTTACACATACGGGGTGTCTAAAAAGGCTCTCCCTGACGTAAATGTTTAGGGGAATGAAATGTACATAAAATTTTGGGGAAGCTCATCAAATTTTTGTGAGATCATAAGTAAACTTCCACATGAATACCTTTAGTGGCACGGAGCACATCTATGCATAACTCAAATTCTGTCCCAGCGTTGGCCAACATCTCTTCTTCAATATCTCAATATCTGACACAGAAGATTGGTATAAGGTGTCTTTGGCATAATTCCATATGAAGAAGTCAGGAGAGCTTGGACACTAAGCTGTTGGTCACTCTCGGCCTTATCCAGTAGGATTGTTCGTCGAACTCTGATTGTCCGATGTCCGGACATTTTAGTGTCAGAGTCCGATTTCGGACAGTCCAAGTCCGAACAGAAAGTGAGAGTCCGGCTTCGGACAGTCAGAGTTCGATTTCGGAAGAAAACAGTTTCAAAAGGAACCTCCAGCTTTTCTATTCTTTCTTTATCAATGGGCTCCTGTCTGTACTTTTATATACGGTCGTTGGTGTAAAAGCCGATACTGAAAGAAAATATGTTTCCTCTTCGCTCGCATAAAATGTACGACATGCTTCCATCAGAGAAATTAAGATGTCAAAGGAAACTGGAAATTCGCAACACAGCATAAAGTGACCAACAAAATAGTAGTTTTAAACACACACGTATACGTTTTACCCCGTTTCTAAAGCACCTCAGTTACATCATATTCTGGTCATTGCTATCTCTGCTAAAAATTGATGGGTGCCAGAAACCATTTAGCGTGACAGTTAGTAAGTTATGAAGATTCTCTTCCTTCATTTGTATTTTATACACAAAGGGTTTCGGTGTGTCTCCCTCTGGTAAAAGATCCATCGTTCATGAGACCAATTTCACTCACAGCGCCCGATCCTCAATTAGCTCAGATGTGGAAAATATAAAACGGCACAAAATTGGTCTGACAGTAAGCTATGCAGCATAAAAACAAGTTTCTCCTATTGAGACTTTCCAATGTAGAATGTGTAATATTTTCAATTTAGTTTCTTTCAGTGGCGACGCCACGCGGGGGCTAATTTTGCCACCCTATCGCCGGCAATGATTAATGCAGCTGTTATAAGATCAGAAATGATTTTCATATAAAGTTTAACAATAAGAACAATGCTAAATTATTTTGTGAATGAATTTAGCTCTATTTTGTATGTGGTGCTATGAGGCTAATCATAGTGAAAAGGTGACTGAGCGTAAAAAAGAGTTTCGATTTATTTTATCATTCATTAGAACAACAGGTGTCGCGTGAACACACGTTTTTGTTAGGGCACCCGTATACACACGGGAAGGTATACAGTTTATCCTGGGAACGACGCCAGTCCTGACTGAGTATTTTACAGGGTATTTCCTCATTAACGCCAGGCAAATGTCCGGATGGTAATACAAATTAGGCCTTAACGACTACCTTCCAACAGTCTCTCCCCCGCACCCTATTCTGTCTTGAGCCAGAGATGCCTTAAAACAATATAAAAATAATCAAAATTCAAATTCTTAAGGCTTTGAACATAAGATTTAATCAGTGGCGTAACTAAAATTGTCGAGTCTTCCTGCAATGAACCTTTTATGGCCCTTGTCCTGGAGTCTTTCTAGCAGAATCTCCCACATGCAATTAGAGCAAATTCTTCCTGCATTTAAAAACTACACACTAAGTGTGGCGAACAGTGTTGCCAGATTTCTAAAACGGAGATTCTTTCCAGATTGCGCGAAAATTTCCGTCCAGATATAAAAATTTGCTCCTTTTACCAACTATGAGAAAGCATTAAAATCAAACTTTGTGGCGATTGCTCTCGTAATATTTGCTAGGTTTGCCATTAACTCATTTTTACATTATTTTCTTTAGTTCACAATGGTTTGTGGTGTCATCAAATCTTGGAACGTTAATTGAACTCATTTCCCGACGTCATAGAATGATGAAATTTTGCAGAGCGACGTAAGTCCGGTGACAATACAATATTCCATTGTTACTTTCGTATATTTATATATATTTATATCTTTTAAAAGCAAATTTTAATGTTTTTATTTTATTCCCAACTTCTTTATCCTAAAATAAATACTAGCCTGCATCTAGCGTGGGTTTTCCTGGTTGCAGAACACTTTAGGATTTGGGGCAGAAAACATGTAGCTTGAGAAAATGTATCCGAACATCGAAAAAATTCGAAAAAAATAATTAAAAAACTTTTTAGACATATTCTTTTCTTAATATTCGTACTAAAAAGTAAAAAAAAAAAAAAAAAAAACCCGTATATGCACGACTAAAGACAAAAGAATGGGGCGCGTAATTTGAAGAAGTTATAAAGTGACTGCATATGAGAGCTCACCCCATGCATAAAAAAATAGGTTTTTTTACTTTTTAGTACGAAAAGCATGTCTTTAAAAAGTTTTTTTATTTATTTTTATTAACTTATATGTCGCCGATAGGGGCTCCTGGTCACCTCCCCCTTCCTGCAACACTGTTTGTAATTTATTAACAGTTCATTTTTACGTGTTTATCTGCAACTACATACTTTGATGTTAAATTATCTTTACATAAAGATTTTATGTGCAGAATTAAAAATTAAAAGACGTACAAAAAATGTAGTCTCTGAAATAACCAGATCCTTTTTTCTTACATGGCACTAAAACTTACTAGAGCGTCAAAGTGTGTTCTGGTTTTACACACACGCAAATACGACTTTGCTCAGTGGTAGAGCCCTCGAGCAGCAACCGGCAGATCTGGGTTCAGTTCTCAAGCACTTAATTCTTTCTCTAACATTTTTCAAAAACTTTGGTTTTCTGTTATTTCTTATTTTATAATTCTATCGTGTGAAAGCTCAATTGCGTAACAGTCAATATAAGTAAACAGTTTTCTATTTTGCTTTAATTAAAAATGGACTGGACAGAGGCTATGGCCTTAGCCCGCATAGTTGAGCTGTATCGCGATACTAGTATCGGTATACTAGTATCTTTTCTCGATTTTGAGTATCTCGATAGATATCAGATGCTTTTGAAAATAGGTATCGGTATCTTGCATCTCGATAGTTTTGAGCAGTATCTTTTGGATACTTTTGCGATATTTTTACCGAAACTATTTTAACGTCCGTTTTTCTTTACTTTTCAGTTTTAGTATGATCTTGGTCATCTTGATATTACATGTTAAAAAAAAATAGCTTCTTACCTAATACTCTAATGTTAGCCCATGGGATTTGGAACCGCCTGATTACTTGAAAAGAAGAAGAACACAGGTTTAAAAAATGTTCATTAACTGGAAGTGATATTGCGAATTACAGAAAACTTGGGACCTATTCGCAAATGATTAGTTTTTTATCTGAACTAATTGACAGCTCCGACGCCATCTTGTTCCTGTTTCGCGTGTTTCTATATTAGCTAATAGCTATGTCGCCAAGTGAGTTGCCATTGAATAACGAATTTGAATGAGTTTTATTCATTGCCTTCAGGCATCTAAGGCTCAGGTCAGAGTGGGGAATCGAAAAGGTTGCAGGAAGGTGCCGGTCAAGGCCTTAGTTGATGGTACCATCCCTGCATTTGCCTGGAGTGACTGAGGGAAAATCTTGGAAAACCTCAGTCCGGATGAAATAGGAGAAGGGGTTGAAACGCGCGGCCTGATCTTAAAAGTGAGGGAAAATAATTTTTTTACTTACGTAACGATTGTTAAAGAGATGCCTTAACTTTGTGGTGTCAATAAAGAGTACAAACGTGCAATAAAGTTTTTTAGTATGGGAGAAAGTAACCTAAGCATTATTCATTCTTTTCCTCTTCCGAAGAGGCTCTTTTAGTAAGTGTATCACCTGAATCAGTCGAGAGACTCTTCAGTAATGCAAGACAAGTGTTGCATTATAAAAAGGATACACATGCGGGACAGGACTTCAGACAAGTGGTTTTCAACCGCCGGTCATTGAAGCTTTTGTACCGGTCCTCGGCAAACTATTTAATACATTTAATTATTTGACATTTATTTTGTAGATTTCGATGGTTCAAAATTGAGATTAAATTTCATATTCCCTTTTTAAAGCAACTAGAATCTGAAGATATGCTGAAATCTTTTAAACTGCAAATAAACCTTTAACTTACTGACAACTTCCCGGTCATTGAAAATTTTTCCGTGTAGTTTGCCGGTCCGTGAGTATTAAAAGGTTGAAAAACGCTGCTTTAAAGGACCAGTTGCTCCTGTTTTAGAAATCTTTGAATGTACCTGATTATTATACATAACTGTAGGCTACTTATTCATTACAATATTATGAAGTCTAGGGATTTTTTTCTTCGTTCTCTTTCAGCCGATCTTGTGCAATTGAAAATTGTATTTAAAAGAAGAACTAATTTAAAATACAGAATCGTGAACTGTAGATTTTGTACTCGTGTTTACAGATTCTACTTGCTGCTACATTTATAGTTTTCTTTAGCATGTTTATGAATGTGTGTCATGTGGGTAGTTTTACATTATGAATTAAACATACACTAGAGTCTCTTTTAACCGAATTTGATGGGACCAAGCGTCATTCGGTTAAACCGAAAATATAGTGATCTCGTACATAGTGGGAATGATGATATTAATAATGAAATTGATGTAAGTAAGATGTGGGAGGCAATTCGTGAAACAATTAAGAGCGCAGCGAAGGAACGCGTAGGAGAGAAGAAACAACAGAAAAACAAACCTTGGTTTGATGAAGAATGCATTAAACTTCATGAGGAACGAAAACAAGCAAGGCAACGATGGCTAAGTAATAAAAGCGAAGCAAATACCAACCACTACAGTAACGCGAAACGAAACGCCACACTATAGGGTTCAGAAACAAAAAGCGAGAATATCTGACGAAGAAGATTCAGGAGATTGAGGAAAACAGGAAGACAAATAACATACGAGATCTATACAAAGGGGTAAACTCGTTAAGGAAAGGTTACCAGCCGAGGTTAGGAATGATTAGAAATGAACGTGGAGATCTTCAGGCGGATCCGACTAAAATTGTCGATGTGTGGAAAAGTTATTTCGACAAACTTCTTAATGTACACAGCGGGGAACAAACACAGGAATTTGAAATCCATACCGCTGAACCGTGGATTCCCGAACCTAGCGAGATCGAGATCGAAATGTCGGTAAAGAAATTGAAAAATTTCAAATCACCAGGAATAGACAATATTCCAGCCGATTTAATTAAAACAGGAGGAACGGCACTAATCAAGGAACTACATAAATTGATAAGTGCTATATAGAGAAAGGAGGAGCTCCCAAAGGAATGGAATACATCAATAATTGTTCCGATTTACAAAAAAGGCGATAAGTCTAAATGCAATAATTACCGCGGAATCTTGTTACTTCCAACCTGTTACAAGGTATTAAGTAATATTCTGTTAAGACGCCTAAATGTATACGTAGATGAAATAATTGGAGATCACCAATGTGGATTTAGAAGAAATAGATCCACTTTGGACCAGATTTTTGCTTTGAGACAAATTTTGGAGAAGAAATGGGAATACAGTGGGACGGTTCATCAGCTATTCATTGATTTTAAGAAAGCATATGATTCTATCAAAAGGGAAAAGTAATACAGTATCCTGATACGATTTGGAATTCCAAAAAAATTGGTCCAACTAGTGAAGATGTGTCTCACCGACCCCATAAGCAGAGTACGGATAGGTAATAATATGTCAGATAGTTTCAAGATTCGCAACGGATTGAAACAAGGCGATGCCTTGTCACCACTACTGTTTAACTTCGCGTTAGAATATGCGATTTTAAAAATTAAAGGGGACAAAAAGGACTATCATTGAATGGTTTGAATCAACTGTTTGTATACGCGGATGATGTAGATTTAATAGGGGACGATATAGATGCACTACAAAGCAACACCGATGTCTTAGTAGAAGCGTGTGATGAGATAGGTCTACAGGTAAACATAGATAAAACAAAATACATGATAACAAGCCGAAGCACAGGGAATGAAGGAATTAAAAACATAAGAATTGGGGATGAGGTTATAGAGAAAGTAAACAAATTTAAATACTTGGGAGCATACGTAACAAGCAAAAATGAGGTCACGGAAGAAATAAAAATTCGCTTAGTATCGGGGAACGCATGTTTCTACTCAGTCCAAAAACTTCTAACATCGCGAATAATATCAAGGAAATTGAAATTGAAAATATACAGAACGGTTATTCTGCCGGTAATACTTTACGGTTGCGAAAGTTGGAGTACGACTCTAGCAGATGAACATAAGTTACGTGTATTTGAAAATAAGGTTTTGAGAAAGATATACGGGCCGAAACGCGACGAGATGACTGGAGAGTGGAGGAGACTGCATAATGAAGAACTCCACGGACTGTACGATTCACCAGATGTTGTAAATAATGAAATCGAGACGACTAAGGTGGGCAGGGCATGTAGCTCGGATGGGAAAAAAACGAAGATTATATTCTATCCTGGTTGGAAGGCCCGATGGAAAGAGGCCATTGGGAAGACCGAGACGTCGTTGGGAGAACAATATTAGAAGAGATCTTCGAGAAGTAGGTGTTCGTGATGAAAACTAGCTTGATACTGCCCAGGATAGAATCCAGTAGCTAACGTTTGTTACTGCGGCGATGAACTTGCGAGTTCAGTGAGCCATAGAGTGAGTGAGTTAGTTAGTTTAATACTGTATTTCATGTTAAAAAAGACACAACAACTTTATTTTAAGTTAAACTAAACAATTTTTCAAACTCTGATGTAATACCATAACTAATTTTTACAGAACATTGCATGCCTTTACAACTAATCATCCATAATAAAGAGTATATATCAAATGTAGCGTCTTTAAACTGCTAAAATTAAAATTTTGTTTTTCACTGCCTCGAGATCCGGTTAATCCGGAAATTCGGTTAATGTGTACTCTGGTGTATGTGGTGTAATTGACATTTTTTTGAAACAAATATTCACGAAAACATAAATAAAGCATTACGGAAGCATCGTTTAAGTATCGAGATACTTTTGAGCTGTATAGGTTGTATCTTTATCGAGATACTTTATTTTTTGAGTATCGTAGTATCGTGATAGATACTTTTTTGGGACAAGTATCGAGTATCTGTATCAGGTATTTCTGAGAAATATCTGACGCAACTATGTTAGCCCGTCACTAGCCCTAGATAATGACGCCCCTTG
This sequence comes from Lepisma saccharinum, assembly GCA_022664845.1. NCBI lineage: Eukaryota > Metazoa > Arthropoda > Insecta > Zygentoma > Lepismatidae > Lepisma > Lepisma saccharinum. The sequence goes on from JAGDQP010013722.1 coordinate 35,957, forward strand.
ACAACTCTTCAGAACAGGTACTTAACCTAAGTTTCTTCCTTGCATTTGTTTAATGGAAGATCTGGAACACTTCAATTAGGATGGCTGACAGCAGGATGGGCAATTACCTGCTTCCCCAGTGCCGCGCCATGTTCTGCAACCGTTACCACTAGGCAGCATGGGTCTGGAAATACCTGTCAACTACCTTGAACGGCACTGTACTGGCTGATTGGAGGGCACATAATAATGATCAAAAAGTCATTTTTTTATATAGGCATAGTATTAAAATATTCGAAAACGTAATAATAATAATAATAATATGCGTCAAATAAAAGTTCAGAGTATAGTTTCCACTTCAACCAGTCTCCGCAACATTTCTGAGCTATTGCATTCTTGCATGCTGTATGTTTCATGCTTCCAATCCTATTTCAAGCACGATTAAACTGCTTTATTTTGCATTTCAATGAGAACGTTAGTTGTTAGTTTCATGCTTGATATAATCCTTTTGTTGGAATCGACAGTTAAACTTGTCAATATTAAAAGTCCAATTGCCCCTTCGCTTTCGTGACTACGAGCATTGCTGAGAGCCATTTCACGCAACGGAAGTGTGCACCTTAGACTGTTCTTTCCTTTTTTCCGTCCCTCACGTTTTTTTTTTTTTATTCCTTCACTTTCTGCGATAACAGAGATAGTAAATATTCTGACATTAGACATAGAAATGTATGAATATTTTCTTCGTTTCTAAGCTATGTATTAGTTACTTCGATGGAAGGTTAAGATAGCTGTTGTTTGTGCACGCAATGTCTTGCTGCCTCGTGTAGATGATAAAACAAAACGTTTGATACTTTTTTTTTTTTTAGAAACAGTGCGTGTGGAATAGAGTAGAATTAAGATTTTGCGGTGCACATGCAGAAATACGTGCCCAATGTAATTGCACTAGCAGTGTAAATAACTAATCTGTGACACTGAGTTTAAACTTAAAATGGTGGGAGATGTGTGAACTTTAATTACACGCAGTGGAAACTACTTAGAAACTATCATCTTCCGATCAAGTCATCTTACCATTATTTTTTTTAATGCTGAATCCAGTGGCAGGTGAATCGACTTTAGATATATTTTCATAAAAAAAAAACTATCTTTTACTGGGAAACTTAAACACTGAATTCAATCCTCTGCCAATAAGAGCCGCTGCAAATGCACACGAAAGTTCGTAACTGCATTTCACCAAAACTGAATACAGAAGAACCTCCGTTATCCGAAATAAAAGGGGCGGAAGTCATTTTAGATAACCAAAATTTCGGTTTAAAAAAAATGTGTATGTTTTCAAAGTTAAAAGCGAAAAAAATTGAAGGCAATGATAAAAAAATACACTTTTAGATTACGTATATATCAGACTTTTAATAAAGCTTTAAATGTTTCTACAGTTGGACAACTTCTTATACAACTAAGTTTACTGTTTTTTTAAAAAAAAAAAAATCTTTTATCTTTTTCTGTTAGCATTTCGAATTTGATCTTTTTCGATTTTTTGGCGTTCCGGTTAAACGCTGTTTCGGTGAACAGAGGTTTTACTGTAGCAACATTAACAACATTCTTCGAGTCGTTTTCTTCACATCACTGAAAGTCAAGCGCTACTCAATACGGAGGATTTCATACCTAACCCTAGAGAAGCTAAAGCATGTCACAAACTACAGGAAAATCCGATAATTATTGAATAGAAAATTTCAAACTACAAAAGATATTATTGACTATATCGTCGTCGATATGACAAAGGGGCGTAAGCGCCAAATTTTGAAAATTTGATTTGCCGATTGACTTATAATATGTTAATCTTTCATCTGACAAACAGGCACTATCTTTATTAGTTTTTTCTGTACAGAAAACATGACTATGGCGTAAGCGCCACTTTCGAATTTTGTATTATCTGACAAATTGACGTAAGCGACAGAGAGTGGTTTCAAGTCAGTTGAAACTTCCCACACGGCACAATCATGTTAAATAAACGTTATTCAACTTTTTCTTAAATGATTAATAAACGTTGCATTTTGGTTGAATTTACGTTGATTCCATGTTTATAAAACTATCGGATTAGTATTCTAAGAAATGTTGATTCAACGTTGAACCTGACGTTTAATAAACGTTTTAAAGCCGTTGAATTAAACATTTTCCGCAACTTAATTTTTGCATTGACGTTGATTCAACGTTACGCAACGTTTAGAGAGAAGCAAAATTCAACCTTCAGGATAAATTTCGTACCATTCCCAAAAATCCCTACTTACAACGAATATTTGAATCTGTGAAGATGAACAGAATAATATAAGTTTCCCAGACCGAATTCTAGTACTTCAGTGTTCAGTACGATACAATTTTAGGGTTGATTGCAGGAAAAATTCTTTGATTATAGGATTTTAACCTGGAATCAACCCTAAAATTGTAATTTCAATTTAAGCATATCGTACTGAACATTGAAGTACTAGCCTTTGGTCTGGGAAACTTACATTATTCTGTTCATCTGCACAGATTTAAATATTCATTATAAATAGGGATTTTGGTTGAAAGGTACGAAATTTGTCCTGAAAGTTAGTTTACATCTCTCCAATTGTGACCCATGACGTGACAATCCAACAATCGGTGTTTGATTTCCGGTGGGAGAAGTTAAAACAATTTTACCTAGGCCGTAAGTCCCAGATGTCGACCAAGTTTCTGAAAATGCGTACCGGAGGCTAGTGATGAGCAAAAGCAAGACAAGACCAAGACCGTAGCAGTCTTGGTCTTGCACACCCAGTCTTGGTCTTGGTCTTGCTTGCAAGGGTTTTGCAAGTCTTGCTTTTAAGAAATGTATACGTTTCATACGTAAATTGTACACCGGGTATGGGGAATTGTAAAAGCTATGCGTATCATTGCCTGCCTTAATGCGTCAATAGTTACGGAAATATGTTTTAATGTATTGTTTATCTTCATATAAGTGTTCAGAATATAACTACCGAAGTTAAATTTCGCTTTAATTTGAACAACATCACTAACATTTTATTATTTCCTTTTAATTTACTTGCTGTTTTAGGCACACAACTTCGTAAGCTTTGACAGAATGCAATCATGGGTTATCGAAAATGATGTCCAAAATAATTTAGACATTGAAGTTCTTACCTTGTAACAATCCATAGAATTGTGCTGTCTGTCATCTTCTAGTCACTGTTCCAATTATTTACCATTCTCCGTGCTCCAGGTAAGTTCCAAAGGAAGACCAAGCATACACGGATATTGTGTTTAACTAAAACATACAGGGGAACTCTTTTTGCTGTTCAGCGAGTTTTGACTTCGGACATGTTTTTGGACCTTATTTGAAGCATATAGACAGCGAAAATAACACGCACAGACTCGCAATCTGTCATATATTTGTGTCCCGAATAAGTCAAGTAGTGTAATTTGAGCGACTTTTAAGCAGTAAAATCAACCTTGAAGGTAAAACTTTATATTAACTAAATGAGTTATCAGCTGCTTTTACGTGTAGAACACAAATTTCACCATGAAAATGTTCGCAAATTGAATTTTTTTATACAAACTCCAGTTTATGATCGAAAATGAACAAAATTCCATAGAAAGTAATGCCGTAAAGGAACAACAATACAACTATGGGAAAGGGGACCAGGGGATTATAAATACATAAAAAATATGGTTTTTAATACGGTTTGGGGGCCTAGGGCGCTTGTAACCGCTAAACCACTGATCGACTACACGGTTATTTAATGCGGACATTTTAAATAATACTGAAGACATGTTTATTTTCAATTTGAATTTTTACTTTCGTACGTACATTTTTTCATCCCCTCTCCTCTTTGGTGTGTAATTTCGGAACAAAATTGCAACACTCGCTTCCCCTGCGCTCTCTTCGTTTATGTACATTTTCATTGCCCCTTACCATACAAACATTAATATAAGAATATTACAAACTAAAATTATAATTAATAATTAGAACAGTAAACATTTTTCAAAATACTTAACAAAATAAATTCTCGTCTGTCATGTCACATCTTATATTTGTTTCAAACATCTTATTTAACATACACGCTTACTATTAATTTTTTGAAAGTTAAATATTTTGAATACCTGTGGTAAGCACGAGAAAACGCAACTGATTTGATTATTTTTATAAATATTCGAAATTGAACTTTAAAATGAAACAGTTAAACAATAATACTAATTATTGTGAATTAACAAGTTCTAAAAATGAAAATAAGCATAATGAATTGTTTTTCAACCTAAACAGATTTCATTCTCTTTGATGTTTCGTTAAAAAGGGATTAAATAAATTAGTTCTCCATCATTTCACGTTTTCGTCTTTTATTTAAAGATAAATGTAAACAAGTCAAGTCCGTTAATATTATTTAGGTATTTAAAGTTCAACAAACGAATTCTATTTCTACTTATAATTACAACATATTTTTTCAAACTTTATAATTGTAATATTCTTAGTTCTTTTTTTTAAAAAAAAAAAAAAACTTGAAGAATGTAACGAAGCCCCCAGGCCTTGCCGGGGTAGCCAAATTGCGAAATCGCTGGGGATCGGAACGATTTTGCTACACATCTCCATGAGTTGCACTCGCTTTTTTGCTATGCTCGCTCCAGCGCTTCGCTTCCTTCTTCAAAACCGTGTAGTCGATCAGTGGTTTAGCGATTGCAAGCGCCCTAGGGCCCCCCAAAAGGTATTAGAAACCATTATTTTTTATGTATTTATAATCCCCTGCCCCCTTCCCCTTTCCCACAGTTGTATTTTTGTTCCTTTACGGCATTACTTTCTATGGAATTTTGTTCATTTTCGATCATAAACTGGAGTTTGTATAAAAAAATTCAATTTGCGAACATTTTCATGGTGAAATTTGTGTTCTACACGTAAAAGTACCTACGGAAATGCATCTGATAACTCATTTAGTTCATATAAAGTTTCATCTTCAAGGTTGATTTTACTGCTTAAAAGTCGCTCACATGACACGACTCGACTTATTCGGGACACAAATATATGACAAAGTGCGAGTCTATGCGTGTTATTTTCGCTACCTATAAGTTCCAAAAACATGTCCGAAGTCAAAACTCGCTGAACAGAAAAAAGGGTTCCCTTGTTAGTGTTGTTTTCGTCTAAGAAGCACTCATGTCCACAAACCCAGACAATTGACGATAGTGAGACTAGTCATGGCTCAAGCGAGCTCTGACAGAAGAGTGATAGAAAGTATAATTACTTACAAATTTGAATTTATTTAAGCCTAACAGGCATCTACGGTCTAAGGCTTGGGACAACAATGGGAAAGTTAGCGGCCAGGGCTTTGAGTTAAGGTACCATCCCAGCATTCGCCTGGTGGGACTGAGGAAAACTTTTGAAAACCTCAGCCATAATGGTCGGTCGCGGGATTCCATCCACGGGTCTTTACCAACGGCCGTTCGGTAAAATTACTTACGAGTTTGTGGACCAATACTTTTCTGTTGAGCAAATGTATCAAAGTAAACCTGCTGAATTTGAATTATTTCTGTGCTCAATGCAAGCCCACACGCCTGTTACCTCTAGCTTACTCTAAAGTAACTTTTGTGTTGCATCCAAAACCATAGCCCACATCTAGTAATATTCCTCCCGACTTTATTTACAAGTGACAGACAATTACCAAGTGTACTGCAAAAACTGTTGTTTTATTCAGACTCAATTCTCCGTAGCATAACACATAAAACAGAACTAAGTTTTCAGTAACACATTTCTACAGACATTTTATAAAATCGACTACTAGCTTAGGACACAAAGACTTGGTTACACAAATAAATACAGACTCCGAACGGGCCATAATCTACCTTTATCTGAATCAATAGATCAATAAATCTAACATCAGAAAAGCAAGGGCATCAGACTTACTTTTGCCCTTTATCCAAATTATCCTTAAGGGGAATATAAAGCCAAGATCTCCGAAACTAAAACTATCTAAATTTAATATTTAAAAGCAGATTAAATGTGTTGTTATTAATAATTTAATGTTGTAAAAGTTATAATAATAGTTACAAGTATTAATAATACTTGTATTTGTATTAGTAGTTGTAGTATTAGTAGGGTTGAATTTATTTTAAGGCAACTGTGGCTCAGACGGAATGGATGATGATGGAATACATTGTTGGAATGAAGAAAGTGGGAGGAAACGAGAGCACTCCGAGACGAGAAAATTCACGCACACGCTTTTTGTCTACCAGAAAGCCCCACAAGGCATGAACAGGGATTGAACCGACGACCCCACGCACCAGAGGTGAGAGCTGTACCAACTGAATCACCGCGGCCGAACAGCAGTAGTAGTAGTATTAACAGTTGTACCTGTATTATTAATTGTAGTAGTAAATATAGTATTAGTATGTGCAGTAGTATTAGTTAACCAAAGTATTTTACTGATCCCGCCCCAACGGGCAAATACTTTGGCTAATACAATATGCATTTAATTTATTAAATAATATGGACATTTTATTCGTAACAATAAAGGAGCTATTATTATTTGTTGTTTCATAAAAATTAAAAATAAGGTAACACTCACCATATATGATCCATTCTTGAATTACTGTTGTCCATTGTTGAGAATTTAATTTGTTTCATTACAATGAATCACTGTTTAATAATTTTCAAATTTGAAAATACAAACGCTTGTCTGTTGCCTCTTACAACTAATTAATACTAAAATAATAATAAAAAAAGCATCGTTCAATTTTAACAGATGTTACCGGCGCACATTGAAGGCATTTCTGCTAGTATCAGTGTTTCCTCGTTGTCCGACAGTTTACTATCCGATTTTTCAGATAAAATGTTGGCGATGTGTTGCAATGTATAGTACCTGGATTTCAGATTCTTCACTGCAAGAATTTCATAAGAGGCTATTTGACATTTTGTGACTACATTTCATGGATTATCGGCATATTAGTTTGAGTTTGCGTAAATCACAAATACGCCAATTTATACTCACAAAACAAACTTTATAAAAATATCAATATAAGAAAACAACGAACAACAAATATTATTGCATTATCAAGTAATTTTTCATTTATTTATTTTGAAAGTACTCCTTTCTTCTGAATATTGGCAGCAGATTATTTTTTCCAGAAATCCAATCGAAAAATAAAATGAGTGAATATATACAGATGCTTATCAGAATAATGGAAACACCTGTAGTTGGCAACACGTCAGATGTATGGGTTGGCAGTGGTGTCGTGGCGACCGCAGCGCCGAACTGCTGGTGGTGGTGTGTTAGGTCGGTCTCCATACTACGTCAAGCGTCGTGGAACAGGAGTGTGCAGTGGCTGCAGCAGACGGAGGTAGTGTAAAATGGGAGACCTCTCAGAGTTTCAAAGAGGGCAAATTGTTGGTGCGCGGTTATGTGGAGTGAGTGTGACGGCAGTGGCTAGTGTGTTAGGTGTGTCGCCAGGGACAGTGTCGAAGGTGATGACGGCCTACACAACACACGGGAAAACCACATCGGGGAAGCGGAACAGTGGGCGGAAGAAAAGCATCAGTGACAGGGCACGCCGGGTATTAAAGCGCATTGTCACGCGGAACCGTCGTGCCACTGCGGCGCAAGTGACGGAGGAACTCAATCAGCACCTCCCCCAACCTGTTTCGACAATCACAGTCCGCCGCGAATTACATGACATGAACTTACGGGGTCGTGTTGCACGGGCCAAACCTCTCATCAGGGACCAGAACGCTTTAGCACCCCGCAAATGGTGCCGCGACCATGCAACTTGGACCGTTGACGACTGGAAACGTGTGGTATGGTCGGATGAGTCACCATTCACCCTATTCCAAACCACGGGCCGTGTTTATGTGTGGAGAACGCCCAAAGAAGCGTTTGATCTGCAGTGTCTCCGCCCAACTGTGAAACATGGCGGCGGCACGGTGATGCTGTGGGCCGCAATATCATGGTTTTCATTGGGTCCTGTGGTCACACTTCGCGGACGCATCACTGCCAACAATTATGTCGCAATTTTAGGAGACCACTTGCATCCTATGGTCCGGATGTTGTTCCCGGACAATGACGCCATATTCCAGGATGATAATGCACCCATTCACACAGCTGGAGTTGTTGCAGCGTGGTTTGAGGAACATCGGGATGAAGTTCAACACCTCCCCTGGCCCGCCCAATCCCCAGATCTCAACATAATTGAACATCTGTGGTCCATCTTGGAAACACGACTCCGGCGACGATTTCCACCTCCATCCTCTCTCACAGAACTGGCCGATGCCCTGCACGAGGAATGGTGTAATATTCCACTTGCTACCATTCACGACCTCTATGCCTCCATCCCACGTCGCATCAAGGCTGTTCTGAAGGCGAAAGGTGGCCCGACACCATATTAATCTGGTAAGTTGCACTTTCGTTCAGGTGTTTCCATTATTCTGATAAGCATCTGTATATGTACCGTATGTGTGTAAAAACAAAAGTAGAAAAAAGAGGCTATTTACATTTTAAAGATATCCTGGTTGGTATACACAAACGTTACAAACAAATACTTGTACGAAAGGTGTGAAGAAGATTGATACGAGTGACAGCGAGGAGTGACTAAGTTACCAATAAGTGATGACGAACAGTGGTGAGATGTCAACCTAGTCACTCCTCGTTGGCACTCACATAGTCTAAAAAAAAAATACAGAAGGCACAAAAAACTGTTTTCTCGTCAACCTATTAAAATCACTGTTTTTGTGTTACTCGGGAATTTAAGTTTTGTACGGAACTTACATTCCTGAAGTGTTTCATTTAAAATTTAATTTAACTGATGTGGAACCAATTTAAAGTCCTGGACATGCGCCCTTTTAACAAATAACTGTTTTGAGAAGGAAAATAATTTTAGTTATTTACTGATAAATGGACAATTTGTTTCTGAAAGGTAGGTATTTTTCATATAAAACATATTACATGCGATTACATTCAGCTAATACTCATTTATAAAAGATTAACAATATTTGGATAACATTTTGCACCACAAATTATTTGGATATCATGTTAAGTTTTATTTTGTTGGAGTTTTCCCCATCATTCTTGGCGCCAACCAACATAGCAGAGTACGTCCCTGGGACGTCCCATTTAGATCCCATTACCGTCAGAATGGTCCTGCTCCCATAGCGATGTCCTAAGGACGTCCGTGAGATAACTCTGTGGGCAATACAAACAGTTCATCCCGTATGGATGTCCCCCGGAAAGCCGTGCGGGATTACCTACCTGGAATTTCTATAAATTAAATCGACCTTACTATTATTATTATTTAATTAATTATAACTATACGAAGGATATGCCTTCGTATAATTATACGAAGGATTAATTATAACTATACGTCCCATGGATGTAAACGGGACTTAAACAGGACGTCCTACGGACGTCCCGATATCCTGCCAGGGGATCCGTCAGATATTCCTGGGACGTCATGTTGCTATGTGGGAATGTTCAAACTGTGTATAAAATTCCTTACAATTTTCTCCAATGTAGAGATATCAACAACCTTTTGCTTTTTTGAGAGTTTTTTTGCCACCTGAATAGGTTGCATTAGGAAGTTCCACATGTAAACGTAAATCATGTTGCAAGACGGTGTGAGTCATGTGTCTATTGATGGATAGCAACGCATTAACAACTCCTGGATGTTTTTCTTCATAAATGAAGTGATACAAATTTGTGACAGAAAAAAAAAAACCTTCTTATCTCTATCCGCATTTGCGGTTTGCATGGACACGGGAATTTTCCTATAATGCTTCTGCCACCAATCTTTGAAGTTGAAACCCCGATCCACTTCCACAACACTTAATTTAAGTGAGAGTTTTTTCGAAATGATCGCAGTGTGATCAACATAGCAGGTTTGCACTTTTTTGTGTTGCTTGTTAAAAGGACTGATGACCTGGACTTACGACCTTTTAACATATAACGCAAGTTTTAAGGCTCTGTAAATCCTACATACAGGGATGCGTTCTTTTATCATAGATCGGTGCGTCTATCCTCAAAGAATCCATTTCACCAAAAAATGAATTTTGAAAAAACAAAAACAAATATCGATTCAAATGGCCTGTACACGCTAACACGTTGAAACATGTACCAATAAGTCCGTCACCGTAGCGTCCGGAAACCGAGTCCGAGTTTTAAGTTGCATGCCAGGTGATCGGTGTTCTACCATTGAATTATCACCGTAACGACCTACTTCTCTGCCTATTTGATAATCCTCTGACCTCGGCTGAAACATCCAATCACTGCTGATATACAATGTTAAGGTACTCCACTCGTTGTGAAGATTTTAATTGAGGTATCTTTCTGAAATGCTAGATCAGAGGAATATCCAATATGCAGAAGAAATCAGGCGCTGCTGCGACAGTTCAATGGTAGGACACTGCTCGCAGCCAACATGCAACTGAAGGACCCAACTTTGATACCCTGTCGCCTCATTGGCCTATTTTTTTTTTATTTCTGCGTTTCTACTGACCAATAGTATGTTTTATAAAATCTATATTGAAATAGGATCTGAATGCTAAGCTTATAGCATGCTTAATATACCAAACACAAGCAGGATTTTCCCTCAGTCACACCAGGCAAATGATGTTACCTTCCAGCTAGGTCCTGGCCGACTCTTCGCCACATTCTTTGCACTACCCTATCCCGGATTGAGCCAAAAATGTCTTAAAAGTCATAAATAACAATTCACATTCAACAAACGGTCAGTAGCAAATATTTAGTTACGAACTTTGCTTTGTGATAATTTTCAGCTTATAGAACAAGCTGAACTAAACAAGCGTGCAAAGATTAATTTTGTAACATCTCATAATAATCGGGAAAATAAGGCACGCACATCTCTCTTAATAAATGAACTTTTTTTTAAAAAGTATGATCAGTGGGTTGAAAATTACACGATAATAAGAAAGCAATTATTGTTTCACTTTTTACGGTTGTCAATACTGTATTTTATTGTCACTATTGGAATGCTCGAGAACATGTGGGGGCAACTGTCCCCACTCGGCCCCCAAATCGCCGCCCATTATTGACACGTTAGGCAATGCTTTAACCCCATTATACATGTATTTCAGACACTGGACATCTGTAAAATCATTAGAACAAATCCCCGTTCGCTATCTGCCATGGAAATTCACAGTACCTCAAA